>JAIUZE010000781.1:0-257120 GCA_022085475.1 Heliosperma pusillum | reverse complement strand
TGATTTCCATGTACTTACTGGCTGTAGTACAGCCTGTCTCCGAAATGGAGGACTTAATGTTTGGTGCAGTGGTAAGTCGTAAGAATTTTAAGCAAAGACTGTCAAGTTATTGAGAGAGCTTTGCAACGGTACTGCATTATGAACAATGCTCGGAACATTAGGCTTTGAGTTTATCATACATTAGCAATTATGGCTAAGACTTGAGACTTAAATGAGTAACTCATAAACATTCATTAAGCAAGTGCAGTATCTGTGGATAACCTACGCATGCTTAATTACATAATCAAGTATACTCTCTTTAATGAGTGTTTCACTTTAATGTCAGGTTACCTGTGGGTAAAACCTTAATACAAGTTATTTCACCACATTAGATGCTTAGTCGGATATTCACTGCATAATTTGAGTCCACTGTGGTGAACATCAACATAATGTGAATGCCCAATTTAATTACATTATGAGATCTGATCGCGTACGAGATGAAGTCACTGTGGTGAATTTCAACTCGTCATAATGCGAAGGTCTCCTTTAATCGATACATAAGATATAATTAATCTTTAATAAAAATGTATGCTTAGTCGGATATTCACTGCATAATTTGAGTTCACTGTGGTGAACATCAACATAATGTGAATGCCCAATTACATTATGAGATCTGATCGCGTACGAGATGAAATCACTGTGGTGAATTTCAACTCGTCATAATGCGAAGGTCTCTTTTAAGCATAATAACATAATATTATACGAGCATACAATGAAAACAAACATTAAACATCGAAACTGACCTCGACCGAGTAAGACAACAGCTCAATCGAGTAGAAAATAAACAAAAACATCTCGACCGAGAAAAACTTTAGCTCGATCGAGAACAAGGCAAAACAAGACCCCTCGATCGACTACATCACTAGCTCGATCGAGTAGAAAAGGAAAATTTAACTCGACCGAGTAAACAATAGCTTGATCGAGCAAAATCAAAAACATAAGGGCTCGATCGAGTAAAACATTAGCTCGATCGAGCAGAATCAAAAACATAAGGGCTCGATCGAGTAAAACATTAGCTCGATCGAGCAACATCATTAATAAACCATCTCGATCGAGTGAAGCATTAGCTCGATCGAATATGGTATAGATCATACGACATTCATACGCAACAATAATCATAATAAACCATACAAATCGAATTAGGGCAGCGCAAATCATCATCATAAATCATATAATAATCATCATAAATCATATAAAACGAAATAATTCGATTAGGGCAGCGGAAACGATCATGATATAAGGATACGATATCTATCATAAGGGTATACTATCAATTATGAATGCGTATTACAACATCATGATTAAAACATTAAATTCATTCATAAAAACATAATCAAAACATTAATCAGAATTATAACTTTAATCACAATCCTGCTCTGATACCACATGTAAACATAAATTATAGGATCTTGATTAAAGCAATAATTACTGAAAGGTACTTACGTGATGTAGCCATTAGATCTGATAATATAATCACTTGAGAAAGATAAAAGAAGAACCCTTATTGCTTTGCCTTCTACTGCCTTCCTTATTCTCCAATTCACTTTCTTTATGTGTGTTTCTTAATATGAATGAATTAGGTTAAAACACAAACATGTGTGCTTATATAGAGAGGTGGCAGGAGGGGCTTAATAGAATAAGTGGGCCTGATATGTTAATGGCCTGTAAACATTAACCGTAATCCACTTAAACTAAGACTCCTATTAAAAACCCGAAACAATATATTTAACCGTTATTTAATTAAGGTGACTGATATTAGTAATTAGGTCCACATATTAGAGAATTAAATAATAATTCTTACATGTGTTTCCACTTATAGACGACATTGATAGAATAGTTTCAGGAATTAATTCGAGAAACTAAAGAATTACAATAGGATTCCCAAATTAAGGAAGGAAATCGAATGTGTATTTCTATTGAATGATTGAGATTACAAGATTGAGAGAGAATTCTAGAGAGAAGAAGAAAAGGTTACAATTGATCAAAAGCTAGCTATGTATTACATCCCTACTCTATTTATGGTAGCTTATGTATGTTAACAGAGTTTCCCGCTCAATTGGTTCAATCCTCCTGTAACAGAATTGCTGAGCTGGCCTAACAGAATGCCCAGTTGGTTAGCCTTATTATTTGACCCATAACAATCCATCCCCCTTAATAAACAGCTTGTCCTCAAGCTGGGATTGGGTCTAATTGAAAATCTGGAAATCTCTTTTGCATTTCATCATAAAGTTCCCATGTAGCATCAGCAGTAGAGGAATTTGACCATTGCACCAGCACATAAATCACTCCCCTGTTTCCTTTCCTTGCCAACTTCCTGTCAAGTATTGCTATTGGCTCAGCCCTTATTTGTTGTGAGTCGTCCATATCAGGGAGAGAACTGGTTGTTGGTGGTGGTCCCTCATGTTTCTTTAAAAGAGAGATGTGAAAAGTGGAGTGGATTTTTGCTTGAGTAGGTAGTTTCAATTTGTATGCAACTTGTCCCACCTTAGCAATTACTGGAAAAGGACCATAAAACCTTGGAGACAACTTAGCACAAGTCCTATGAACTACAGACTGTTGTCTATAAGGCTGTAACTTGACATAAACCAAGTCACCCACCATCAATTCCTTCTCTACTCTATTCTTATCAGCTTGCTTCTTCATTCGATCCTGAGCTCTTTTAAGGTGAAATTTGAGCATCCTGATACATTCTTCCCTTGCAGCTAAACTTCTATTAACAGCCTCCACTCTACTGTCACCCAACACATAAGGAATGTGTACTGCAGGAGGCTGCCCATAAACAATTTCATAAGGTGTCTTTTGAGCAGCTGAATGGAAAGTAGTATTATACCACCATTCTGCCAAAGGAATCCATGTAGCCCAAGCTTTGGGATGCTCCCCAGTCATACATCTGAGATAATTTTCTACACATCTATTAAGTACTTTTGTCTGTCCGTCTGTCTGTCTGAGGATGATATGCCGTTGACATCAAGAGGTCAACTTGCTGCAGCTTAAACAACTCTTGCCAAAAGTTACTCATGAAAATTTTGTCTCTATCACTCACAATTGATCTTGGCATCCCATGCAATCTAAAAATCTGATCCAAGTATACTTGTGCAACATTGGTAGCAGTAAATGGATGACTAAGCAGCAAGAAGTGTGCATATTTGCTCAATCTGTCCACTACTACTAAAATAGTATCTTTCCCTTGAGACCTGGGTAGTCCTTCAATGAAATCCATTGAGATGTCAACCCAAATTGCCTCAGGTATTGGCAAGGGTTGTAGTAGACCTGCGGGTTGCTGTAAAACAGGTTTACACCTCTGACAAGTCCCACATTGCCTCACATAATTTCTGACTTCCTTCTGCATATGCTTCCAATAGAAGAGACTTTTGATTCTGTTAGTTGTAGCTTGCACTCCAGAATGCCCTCCCAAAGGAGTGTCATGCATCAATGCAATGATTTTCTTTCTTAACTCCTCATTTGAACCTACAACCAACCTCCCTTTCCTCCTTAATTCATTACTCACCCAAGTATATTTACTTTGTACCGTTCCATCTTTCATTTGCTGGATTAGAACCTTAAGTTTGGGGTCAAGCTCCCAACTACCATGTATCATATCCACCAAATCAGTGTGCATATGAGATACCAACATAGGCATTAACTGCTCCCCAGTGACCCTGGATAGTGCATCAGCAGCACTGTTCTCCACCCCCTTTCTATATTTGATTTCATAGTCTAACCCTAGAAGTTTGGGTAAGCATTTGCTCTGGAAAGCTGTGGTGATTTTTTGCTCCAACAAGTATTTCAAACTGAAGTGATCAGTTTTAATGATAAAGTGTCTTCCAATTAGATAAGGCCTCCATTTCTCTACAGCAAAAATGACAGCCAGAAGTTCCTTCTCATAAGTGGAGAAAGATTTAGCTTTTGAAGAGAAAGCCTTGCTGATATAAGCAATAGGGTGCCCCTCTTGAGACAACACAACTCCCATACCCTCATCAGAAGCATCTGTTTCTACTGTAAATTCCTTGGTGAAATCAGGCAAGGCTAGCACAGGTGCACTAGTCATAGCCTGTTTCAGCTTCAAGAAAGCTTGTGAAGCCTCTAAAGTCCAGATAAATGCATTTTTCTTAAGCAAATTGGTGAGGGGTTTGCTAATAATCCCATACCACCTTATGAATTTCCTATAGTACCCAGTAAGCCCCAAGAATCCTCTCAAGTTTTTCACAGTGGCATGTTCTGGCCATTTGGTCATGGCCTCTATTTTAGATGGGTCAGTAGCCACTCCTTTCTCAGAAATTAAATGTCCCAAGTATTCCACCTCATGTGTACCAAAAGTACATTTTGTCATTTTAGCAAATAGAGTGTTTTCCCTTAACACCTCAAATGCTATCCTAAGATGATAAAGATGTTCCTTAAGATTTGTACTGTATATCAAAATGTCATCAAAAAATACAAGGATGAATTTTCTTAGGTAAGGTTTGAAAATTGTGTTCACGAGGTGTTGGAATGTGGAAGGGGCATTAGTGAGACCAAAGGGCATCACTAGAAACTCATAATGCCCTTCATGAGTTCTAAAAGCAGTTTTTTTAACATCCAAAGGGTTCATTCTAATCTGCCAATAACCAGACCTGAGGTCTATTTTAGAAAAAATTGTTGACCCATGTAACTCATCCAATAATTCCTCAATAACTGGAATGGGAAATTTATCTTTCACAGTATTCTTATTTAATTCCCTATAATCCACACACAATCTCCAAGTTCCATCTTTTTTCTTAACAAGCACAACGGGTGAAGAGTAAGGACTTTGACTTGGTCTGACCACACCACTTTCTAACATTTCCAACACAATTTTCTCAATAGCATCCTTCTGCACTACAGGATACCTGTAAGGTCTCACATTAATTGGTGACACACCTTCCTTTAAATGTATTTTGCGGTCATGTACCCTATGTGGAGGTAAAGTTGTTGGTTCTTTAAAAATATCCTCAAAGTCATACAACAGTCTTTGGATTTCAGGATCAGTACTCATACCTAACCCATGTTCAGCAGCAGATTGATGCAGGGAATATGCCTTTATAGCAAAGCATTGAGCTGATGTTTGTGCAGTCAATTTGCCTAGGGCACTTTGCATTTGCTTCCCTTCCATCCAATGCAAAGTAGTGCCTGTCTTTGCCCCCCTTAATACATGTTTCTTTCCCTGGAATTTGAATTCTATCCTCAGTTGGTTAAAGTCCCATAACACTGGACCCAATGAGGTTAACCATTGTATACCAAGCACCATCTCACAGCCGCCCAAAGGTACTAACATAACATCAGTGCAAAAGTCATCTCCTTGCAATTTCCATTGAAACTTTTCACACAGGGATTTACTTACAATAGTTTCTTCATTAGCAACTGAGACCATTAGGGGTAGAGTAGTTTTCACCTTACATCCCAATTTCTTGGCTATATTGACATCCCAACTAGGCCAATTTCCAAATGTTCTAGTTTTCATCAATGATTGATGCCATAACAAGGCCTTACCCTCCAAATGAATTGACACCATTTTCACCTTAATGTTTTCAGAAGTTAAATCAACCTCAAAAAATTGATCACATCTATATACCCATCCCATAACATTGTCACCATTAAATCTTGGAAAGTCTACTTTAGAAAATCTTCCAAAATTAGATTGAGGATTAAAGAAATTACCACCATTGTTACGATTATTATCACCATTGTTGCGACCTCCAAGCTGATTTTGCCCAAAATTTCCAGGTTCTTGTTCTAACCCAGAAACCCTGTTATTTACCACTACCAATTGCCCCAGAATTTGCTCCATTCTTGTACCCATCTGGTCAAACTTGTCATTTAATCCTTGTTGTTGCACCTGAATTGCAGCTTGCATCTCCGCCTTATCTTGGTTGTGAATCCTTATGAATTCCCCCAAATTAGCTTCAATGTTGATCATGGCTTCACTCAAACCCTTGACCTTGTCCTCCATGTTCTTCACAGTTTCCTCCATCGGATTATCAGAGTTCTTTGAGTTTTTTGGTGCCATTAAAATCCTAGAGAATCCAGGAAGGATCTCTGATACCACTGATAGAATAGTTTCAGGAATTAATTCGAGAAACTAAAGAATTACAATAGGATTCCCAAATTAAGGAAGGAATTCGAATGTGTATTTCTATTGAATGATTGAGATTACAAGATTGAGAGAGAATTCTAGAGAGAAGAAGAAAAGGTTACAATTGATCAAAAGCTAGCTATGTATTACATCCCTACTCTATTTATGGTAGCTTATGTATGTTAACAGAGTTTCCCGCTCAATTGGTTCAATCCTCCTGTAACAGAATTGCTGAGCTGGCCTAACAGAATGCCCAGTTGGTTAGCCTTATTATTTGACCCATAACAGGCATTTGTATTTTCTTCGTGCATACTCAGTTTTCATCAGCTTTTCACTGTGTTACTCCGACTTTGTTACAAGTTTGCTACGTGGATATGTGTTTGAGAGTTTGGTATAGCTATTTCTCATGATAGTTTTATTTTTTTGATTTGAAATATTGTGCTAAGTGTTTTGTACTCATCGTCCATGTGTCTGTCTCCAGAGTTTGAAACTAGCATCTGTGGAAAAAAAATGAAGAGCCCACGCAGCTTAGGATGTTCATTAACTGTTTTATCTGTGACAATCAGACGCGGACAAGTAGTCTGAAATGTATTGTTGCTATTTATTTATTTGGCAGAGTGCGTATGCATTATGGACATCCAGATGTATTTGACCGTATTTTTCACATAACTCGTGGTGGTATAAGTAAGTCGTCCCGTGTCATCAACATCAGCGAGGATATTTTTGCCGGTATGTGTACTGCTCATTCTTCTTTCTCTTACAGCCAAACTGTAACAAAAATAAGAAAAGAAAGTGAATCAACAGAGCATGTAAGGGGAATATTAATGGTTTACTTACAATTTTTCTTACTGTGGGCTACTATATTTGGCCAGACATAAAGAATTGAATGGTGTGACCAGCTTTTAGATCTTTATTACTCCGACCCTTCACTTCCCTCAAGACTTCCCAAGCAGGACATGACATTCCTCTAACATCGCACCTACATCACTTGAACACTTCAGTTAGCAATATTGTCATGTGTCTGACACTACTTATGACACATGTCCGACACCAGGCCAAAATCAGACACAACAGTTGATGTCCTCATATTATATTTTAGCGATGTCATATAACAACATGAAGAGAAAGGAAAGAAGCCAAAGTAATATAAAACATCTTGAAGAAAAATAGAGAAAGAGAGAGACTGTGAAGGCAGTCAGGCACTTGCTCAGTTAAAACAAAGAGAAGAAGTAATGCCATCTTTTTGGGTGCATGGAGCATGATTAGTCAAGTGAAAATAGCATTTTTCCTCGTGCAAGTTAGATCACTAGCTTATATCAATATGGTTTGTACTGGATGATAAAAACAATCTTGTTCTATAGAGGAAAGGTTGAAGATGTTGATATCTTTTTGGGGTAATTTTATTATTTTACATAACGAGTAGTTTCCGTGCATAATTAGTTAAGATATTTTTTTGATTGCATGCATGTCGCCTAAAATTTTAGAACGGAGTATCACGCATTCGACTTAGTGTCACATCGACACGAGTCAGCAAGTCTGAGGAACATAGCATTGCACTTGTGAAAAATATGATTAAATTGCTTTGCCTTCTACTGTTTGTTGTAGGTTTTAACTCAACTTTGCGGCAGGGAAATATCACGCACCATGAGTACATACAGGTTAGGTTTTGTTGATACTATGTATACTGTCCCATGTTCTCTCCTTACAGAAACTAAAATCTCAATTTTAGGCTCTTTCAGTAGGAATCGAATATCCATTAGTTTTTTTTGTTTCTTTTTACAATTGGAAAGATTAGAGTTTTACATACTAGTGGTATGGCTCACTATACCATACCTATAAACTACAACATAAAACAACAAATTAGAAATTACTGGAAATAAACTGCAACAAAAGAGATGACTTCTTCAAGTATCATCGACGTGTTGGTAGGGAACAGTAGACTGGGCACTAATATCATCATCCGCATCATCAACAAGGATAGAAACTTCAAGAGACCATCGAGACATTTGAACTCCCAGGCGATGAGAATAAGATGCACTTACGCTTAAAAAGCGTAGAAAGTTTTGGTGGAATGCAAGTCGACAAAGACTGCCTCCGATGGAGAAAGATCCATTAGTTGGTGTTTGGGATAGAGTAATTAATTATTCTTCTTGGAGCTGCCTACTGAAATAGATGCATTTGTGTTTATGTAGGTTGGGAAAGGAAGAGACGTTGGACTGAATCAAATTGCCGTTTTTGAGGGAAAGGTTGCTGGTGGCAATGGAGAGCAGGTCCTGAGCAGAGATGTGTACAGGCTTGGACAGCTTCTCGACTTTTTCAGGATGCTGTCTTTCTACTATACAACCGTTGGTTTCTATGTGTGCACAATGGTAGGTTGGTGTTTGTATGTCTGTACATTGCTACATTATCTTCCAGTCAGTTCCTCTTCTTTATCTTTGCCTGATTATTTTTTTTTGAGCTGCAGATGGTTGTTCTTACCGTATATATTTTCTTGTATGGAAGGGCATACATGGTAAGTGAAAATTTAGTAGATCTTTTTACTTTTTCGTCATATTTAAGTTTCTACTAATACAATCACCATTACAATAAAATTCTCCAAGTGCCTCAACGTCTCCCGCAAATGGCAGAGTAAGGGGAGTCAGAGACATGTAGTCTTGCGTAGTTATGGTAAAAATATTGCGTCAATGCAGTCGAACCCATAATTAATACCTTAGTTTCCGAAGGACCCATAATCAATATTGCTCGGTGCAATGTCTGTTACTTCGCAATAAATAGAAGTGCACCACTACAGTGAACCATTTACTTTTATATTTCATCATAATCTAGACTCAAAGAATATTGAGACTTTGGCTTTATTCAAAACTATCGGAAATAAATTATTTAAATAATCTCCAATTAGAGAGAGTGAGACTGAGGTGCACCTACTAATACTTGAGTGGTGCTTACTAATATGCCTTGGGATTTCTAGACAAAGGAGATGTTTGGAACCTCCCTTTTTCTCTATTATGGTGCTGTGTGATAGATACGTGTCTTATGGAAGGTTTTCTGCAAGATAAAAGATACAATTCTCGAATAATCAGTCTTTAAAGCACTTCCTTTATTATTCGCGGTAGTTTTTTGCTTCTGCCTTATCAGACTTGCGCTTACCTAGTTACAGGACATGGTCAGTAAATGTTGTAGTTAGTGTTTCAAGTAGGTGCCATTGTTGGTGATGATCTGTTATAGGTAGCTGCATGGGCACTTAGTAAATTGGTTCAGCACCTTTGAGGTTGAGCTACCCAAACCATGGAAACAAGATATGTGTTGGCTCATATTTAAACAGAAACAGAGCCGAATTTGGATTAGTCTGACAACCGTAAGCTATTTTACTGTGCAGGCCTTATCTGGACTTGATTCAGAAATTGAAAAGGCGGGCAGAATGCTTGGAACTACGTCTTTGAATGCAGTTTTAACACCGCAGTTCTTGGTCCAAATTGGAATATTTACAGCTATACCCATGATTATGGGTTTCATACTAGAACTTGGATTACTTCAGGTTTGACTTCGTATGCTTCTATTTAGGTGACTATATTTTAAGTATGAGAAAATAAAGTTATATTAAAAAATCTGAATGTGAATGTAGGATAAGGAGTTAAGGACTCCTTTTGAACCTGAAAATACCTGGCTTTCTGTTTATGCAATTCCTTGTACTACGATGTGACTCTATTTTACGTTGTAGCCTGTGGGGTATTTTGTGAAATTAATCAATCGACCTCTCCAAACAAGTTGTGACTTCATCTGTAATTTTGTGCTTGCAGGCTGTCGTCAGTTTTATCATCATGCAGCTGCAGTTGTGCTCAGTGTTCTTTACATTCTCATTAGGAACAAGGACCCATTACTTTGGACGTACTATCTTGCACGGAGGTGCCAAAGTAGGCTTCTTTTATTCGCTTTATGTAGTCTTTTTTACGACAACTTTTATTTGTTGTTTGTTCTGCTTCAAAGACGGCTTATTTTCAAAGATTATAATTCACAGTATAGAGCTACTGGCAGAGGATTTGTTGTAAAGCACATTAAGTTTGCTGAGAACTATAGGCTTTACTCCAGAAGTCATTTCATCAAGGCGTGAGTGTTTCTTGCTTATGGTGGATGGTCGTAGCTATACAATGTGAACTCGTATTCTTTATATTAGAGCCTGAAACATGTACGTTTCTTGTGCAGATTTGAAGTAGCTTTGCTACTCACTGTGTACATTGCATATGGCTATTCAAAAGGCGGTGCTGTTTCTTTCGTGTTGTTGACTCTTAGCAGTTGGTTTCTTGTTATTTCGTGGCTCTTTGCTCCATATATATTTAATCCCTCAGGCTTTGAGTGGCAAAAGTAAGCTTAGTTTTTTCAATCCTTGGTTTCTTTAATATCCTTTTTAACACTCGCTTTACTTTTTCTCACATTTTCATTTTTTATTAAAAAAATACTATTCTATAAGGCCTTTATAAATATAAAAACTTGTTTTTCTATTAACTATTATCGGCAAAATTGACCCGGCTTAAATAAAGCATTCTGAGGCCTACCCTATCTGACCCATAGTTGCCCTCACCTTGATGGTCCCGATATAACCAGATTCAAAACCATCTGATCTCGATGACCGATCCAAAACCATTTAAAATGGACTCAAAATGTCTCATTTGAAATCACTACTAAGTTTATCCATAGCAAACGGCAGAAGCATAAATGGACACAGCACAAAATGACCAGATTCAGACTTGATCAACTCAACACGACCCAAAGTTCTCATTTTACCTAATAATCTGACCCGAAGTTCTTAGTATACATAATAACCTGACCCAAAGTTATTATTATACATAATAACCCGACCCAAACTAACCCTATCGAACTGAATGACCTATTTGCCAATTATAACGTTGATTATCTTAAGCCCCATGGGCATTACCAATATTTTAATCAAAAGACAGCTTCAAAATCAATGAGGTCAGATGGTGGAGCTGCTCCTGCATTTGGTGATTGTAGTGGTGCCGTGTAGTTTTAGTTGCTCTGTTACTTAGACCAATGAATAGATTGACTTGTTTTACTTGGACCCGGAAGCACAATAGTTGATTGCTGGGCCTCTCATGTTTCTGCTTTAGCTGCACTTGTTAATTCTAAACTGAGTCATTGCTATGGGCTATATTCCCAATTTGCTGCCACATTAACTAGGCCAGTGCACTTCTTGTTGATGGATTGCTATGCCATTGCAGAAGAGAGGGCAATGAAGAACTAAGAAACTATAATATATCTTTTGTAAATTAATAAGGCTGCTGAACAAGACTAATATCTGACATTGTTATGGTTTGTGTGTAGACTATCATTTTCAGTCACAGAACTTTAATGACAGAAATTCCTGTTTTATTAAATCTTCTGTTTGTTTCTCTTCTTTTTTGTTTCTTTCTGCACATCTCTATTTATATTATATGTTTAACTGCTCTGTCATTCAAATTAATAGTCTTTTGTAACCATCAGGACGGTTGATGATTTTGATGACTGGGTCAATTGGCTTCTATACAAAGGTGGGGTTGGTATTAAAGGAGAAAACAGCTGGGAGTCCTGGTGGGAAGAAGAACAGGTTAGTTTCCATCATGTTGCAGCTCCTTTTATGTATTACGAGCCTGATGTGACCATGTTCCCATGTTTTGGCTGGAATATTATCTTTTTGGAATCTTAATTCATTCTCTGAGTAATGCAGAAGAAAGATTACAAGTTCCTTGTAAACATTTCTTCCCAATGGCAACCTCTTAAATTTCGTGATTTTCTTTAGGGATTGTCTGGGTACGAGAGTTCGAAGGAAAGGGAGGGGAGGAGTATGAAGGGAAGAGAAAGGGAGGGAAGGGGAGGGGCGGGAGAATGAAGCATAATGCTTTCCTTTCAAATCCTTCAAATGCTGGAAGAATTTCAACTTGGCTTGTAGGAGCGGAATAGAGCCCTCCATTTTTCTCCCCCATTTCCTTTCAATCTAACATGTTATCTAAATAAATGAAAAAAATTCACGTCCCAATCTCTCCATCGAAACAACGGGTTAGAGTTCAATTTATGAGATGGAACTATCAAACATTTTGCATATTTGTTGTAGACTTATTACTCTTACTTTCTTAGTGCTCCAAGGAAATTATAATTTATATGCATTCATTGATCCCATGAAAAAAAATTAATAACATGGTCTAAAACAACTAAGTGTTAAATAGTATGTCTGGTTCCATATAGTTCCCTTACTAATATATTTCTTTGTAGTTTTGTGCTTTAATTAAATCCCTTGAATTGGAATATGATACTTGCTTTCTAAATTGTTTGACAAAGTTATATTGAAATTTCAACTTTTTCATTAATATGTACACTTACCTAATCACAATTTTTTCTTACAGATGCATATCCGTACTTTGAGAAGCCGGATACTAGAAACAATTTTGAGCTTGAGGTTTTTCATGTTTCAGTATGGTATTGTCTTTAAGCTCCATATCATGGCGTCAAGCAGATCACTTGTGGTGCGTTGCTTGCTCTTCATTTGAGACATTGTATTTTCCTTCTCAACTTCACTAGTCTTTCTTCTCCCGCTGTGGAATTAGGTTACTGTTAATTTGCTGTCGTATGGACTATCCTTGTTTTCCCCTCACGAGCAGAAATGCCCCATGTCTGACTTTGAAGAGACATTCTATAGCAGATTAGCAGGATGTCATGGTGATTGGGGCATTTTGTTTCAAATTTTGGCTTATATAAACTTTTTCCCTCTCAAAACGTATTTTTCTTGTGGGTGGAAAGATACTTCTCCGTTTTCAATCTATGGAGACAAAATTAAAGAGTCACTATTCTTTGACTTGGTGATATGATTGAATAGAGAAAAATGACTTATTCAATGCTTTATCCCGTCATATATCGTGATGTACCAAGGTCCTGACGAATTTTCTATGGTTCTTCCGGAAACAGGCCCTCTCTATGCTTTAGACACTAATAAAATATGACTGGTTAATGTTATCGTCTGACGGGAAGATGATGAATTGTATCTCTGTACTTAAGATTTTATGAGAGTAACGAATAATGATATAGATTTGCAGATCTTCAAATCGATTAGTTTTAGGATTTGTATTTCATACTGTGATTCAGATTTTATTTTTCTTAGGTTCCTGAATATTGTGTAGTTATTGCTGTGCTTAGTTCTTGTTATGATATAGGTAAACACTATAGTTTGAGTTCCATAAAGATTAGTCGGAAGCCTCCCTTCCCGCTGAAGTGTGGGTCTCTTTTTAGTATAGTGCGCACTGCTAACTGGGTCACTCCACGAACTGCTAAAGCTTCGTCTTCTGAATCAGTGTCCTTGACTGAGACTTATTCCCCAACTGTGACAACATACCCTGAAGTTTCTTGAACTCACTTACCTTAACTGCTTTGCTTGCCTTGTTATGAGACTGAGGCTGCTTTATCTTTGTCTTCTTCACCTGCAAGTTCTTCATTTGAACCTGGCTTGGTAACGGAAAGGCCAATTAAACGGCCTGCTGTTGGAGCCCTTTTCCTTTTTTGTTGGCTTTCGACTTGTGCTTGTCTAATGCGTAAGCTGGGTCCTAAGACAAAGTACCTTATCTATGCCTGAGTTAGAAAATAATGAATCTTCCAAAACTATAAGCATTGAAGAATTGTTGGTTATCTTTACAAATAGCTATCATCTTATAATTAGAGATGTAGTAATGAATTGAAAGATTCTCAATGAAACACGGCACAAATTTAAGAGTATGACTCTATGAATGGATGCTTGACTAGTTGAATGAAGGTCTTTATGAGGATGAACTCCCAAGCTTATTGAGCTTCAGTGATCTCAATCAAATTACCATACTGTTACTCTTCTCTATTTCTTCTGCAAGATGAAGGTCCCTATTCCCAGAAGTTTTGATTTTGAGTTTTGGACTCTATTCTTTATGAAGATTTCTAGTATTTTAATTAAATGATTTTTGATGGTTAGTTGCTTGTGCATGTACTACACAATATGTTTGTGGAATGTAGTAAATTCTGCATATGGTTTTTTACTTATGCCTTCCTATCACCTGCTACTCTTCAGATATATGGCGTCTCCTGGATTGTTTTGGTAGGCACTGTCATCATTTTCAAGGTCTGCCTCCATACGTTTTGTTGCTTATTCCATCCTATTACCTGGGTTGTTCATGAATTTTCCTGATGAGCTTATGTTTCTATTTGGCAGATATTCAGTTTCAGTCCGAAAAAGTATGACCGCTTCCAGCTCTGGATGCGATTTTTTCAGGGGCTCACTGGCTTACTAGTTGTGGCGGGTGTAGTTCTTGTCACTGTTCTCACTGAATTAACTTTTCCAGACTTATTTGCAATTTTCCTTGCATTCACTGCCACTGGATGGGGACTACTAAGTGTAAGTTAATGCAAGCTAAAATTATATTGTCTTTGCTATTCAGGTATCCTATTACAGCAAAAGTCTATCAGCCCTTTTTTTGTGAGGCAATTGACGCTCTATACGAGGCTTTTGCACACATGCACTGCTGAAATGCTAATGCGGCATTTAGGCATGGATGCATGGCATAAACATATTAAACCCTGTCAAAAATTAGTATGCTTACCAAGTAAGATGGCCCTGCAAGTAGATGGGTTTGTAATCAAACCTAACAAATGGGTCATTCAGATCAGGTACATGCCTGGTCACATCCGGGTCAATGATTATGAGTCCAGTCATTTCGAGTCGTTACTATGTTTTTTTTTTCTTTTATGTAGAATAGCTTACCTTGCTTTAAATTGGTCACTGCGGGTCATAAATTAGTTTTGTCGGGTCTGTTTCTAACCCTTGTGCATTTTTTTCCTCTCCCATCTTTTGAATTTGTTAATGCATCCTGTTTCACGAGATGGGTGTAGAGTTGCCATATGGCATATCCCACGTCTGGCACTGACGCTCATATGACACTTCCCATTTTTAACCCTGTACATTCTGTTCGTTTTGGGTTTTAGCTTGCAATTACATGGAAGAAGGTGGTGAGATTTATGGGATTATGGGATTCGGTCCGGGAGTTTGCTAGGATATATGATGCTGCCATGGGTGTGCTTATCTTTTCACCAGTGGCATTCTTGTCATGGTTCCCCTTTATTTCAACATTCCAATCTCGGCTTCTCTTCAACCAAGCTTTCAGTCGAGGTCTTGAGATTTCAAAGATCTTGGCGGGGAACAAAGCCAACGTTCAAATGTGAAGAACGACACATCTATGATATTATATTTAAACAGCTGTGGATCTTGGAGTAAACAATAAGGGGGCGGAGGTTTCAATTATTGACTTTGTGTGTGAATATTTGAGACTCAATCATCAAGTCAAGGGGGGCCGACTGATAATTTCACATTGTAATATGAAAAGCCAGCTGGGCGGCTGGGCCTGGTCCCCTCCCAACACAACTAAGGTCCCCTACGGTACATTTTGTTCTATATTTTGTAGTATTTTGCATAAAAGTTTGTATTCTAAAAATTTATTGAAATTTTGATTATGGAGCTTATTCTTTTCAACTTCAACTTGTTGAAGTTTGATTCAGGAGCTTATTCTTTTCAACTTCGGTCATGCGAGAGTATTTTTTTTAACATCATTTGGTATCTTCTAATGTAAATATATGTAACATACTTACATACCTTGTTCACAACACATTACATAAAACTTTATTTACTTTTTCAGTTCCATTGAATGGCATTCAGTTATCAAAAAAACTCTCATCACATACTTTGAAAACTGTAATCAAGTTACGACTCAATGGAAAATAAGTTTTGCTGCAATCCACTTAAAACTTGTCTCTGAGTCCTGTATAGAGGGTTTCATACGAACTATTAGCCATAAACCGTAGATAAAATTCCGCAAATTAAATTAGGAAATTATCATTAAATGACTACATAAAACCATTTCAAATACGGAGCAAATTCTGTGTAATTTGAAACAGATTGTATAAAGACATAGTTATAGCTTACAAAGTGTATTTAGTTTGGAACATAATTTACAAACTGCTAAAGAAATTCAACACTTGCCACTCTTAGCTTCAACAGCTCTCTAATGATCAGAAAAAAAAGACTAGATCTGAATCATCACTGCAAAGCAATTGAGAGTGTAGGTTGATAACATCCACTTAGCTACCAGCTGCCATAACATGATTGTTGATCATAGGGTTTCCAAAACCCGGAGTAATATCTACTGCCGAAGGAGCGTGATTTACTGGATGATCATATTTACAGGCAGGTCCATACTTGCAAATTCCATATTGGCTGTAATAGCTACATATGTTTTCACCCTGGATGTCCATTTTGAGCAATTTGTTTGCATTAGAAACAAGCGTAACAAAGATCACACAGCCAAATCAGGAACATAATCTAACTTGACTGTTATGCAACAGAATATGAACCATTTTGATTTCGATAAAGGAATTTTCTAGGGAGTTCAATTCCCTGAAAGAAATTTGAGAGAGCCGCAAGAGAAGCATTTGATGCTTATGTGTTCTCAGCAGGTCATGAGTACCACATTTTGACGACTTTACCAGCTATTGCCAATAGTGGCTAGTAATTCCCTTAAAATGGTAATTTAGTACTCACTATGATCAAGTTACCACTTCATCGAACAGAATAAACAGCCAGAAAATGACGATTTCTCAAGTCGTAACAATTGGATAAACTCTTTTCAATTTTTCTATGGACCTAAAGACGCATTACTCTTTGATTCCGGATTATTATGGAATAAATGGCTCACTAAAGTGACTGCGCTTCTTTCTATTGTGAAGTACCCGTCATTCCATGTAGTTCTCGACGCAATTTTCATCTTGGATCATTCGGAAACAGTCTCTTTGTGTTGCTAACACAAGGGTAAGACTGCTTACATCCGAAACCCCCCCCCCCTCCCTATCCCACAATTTGCGGGAGCCATTAAGGTAATGTTGTTGTTGCAACAACTGGATAATCTTTTCCCTATCAAAACAATTGAATATTCTTTAAAAGTAAAGAGAGATAATTCTTCACACTGATAAGATAGATAACTTACAGGTCTTAGAGGAAGGCCCAACTCACTGAGAGAGCATGCAGATGACTTCTCCAATACATTTTTGGGATGGTGAAATTTGCATGCAGATTTGTATTTACAGTTGCCAGTTTTTAAAAAGAAACTACATTCCGGTTGTCCAGGTCTTTCAGGAAACTCGTCAATTGCTTCACGCTGATGTGAAAAAATGTTTCTTTCTGATGGCTGGTTGTACATTGCATATGTTGGTGCCATGGGAATAGTTCCCGGTGGATAAACAGGAGCCTTCTCAATGTCATCGCACATAGAAATAATTAGAACATGACAAGTGACGACTCAAAAAAAAACATAGAAGACCCAGATCCACAACACCACCATACATATTCCTAGGTTCCCGGTTTGTTACGATAGGCGTTTCCATGGGGGTCAGTGGGTGCATCTGACCCCCCAGTTTCCAGAAATAAATCAAGTTTTGTGCAGGAAAGAAGCACAACAATCAAATTGATCTCGTGGTAGTGGCCTTGTGGGTATTATTTCTTAATTGAAGGTCATAAGTTCAATTCTTGCAGAGAGCAACTTTTAAGAAAATTTTGTGCTTTGACTCGAATTTTCATCGAAATTTTTTTTATGCACCCCTGTTGACCAAATCCTAGAATCGCCTTGTTATTATTCATTTATGTATTTCCATGGATTTTAAAGACGTCATACAAGGCAAGTAATCTTAAACTTGAACCAAACACGAGTTTAATTTGCCAATACTTCATTTGGTCCTCCGATGCAAACGTCCAAGAAAAAAAGAAATATTTTTTTAAAAGGATGATACCTGATAAGCAGTCCATTCAGGCCGAGCAGGAAGACCTTGAGTTCGAGGAAACATCAAAGGTAGATATGCAGGATTTTCATTAACCGCTGCAGGAGGAGACCAAGATTTTAGAGTAGGCTGTGAAGCATCAGGTGATGCTACAGGTTCTCCATTGCCATAGCTGGGGAAATCGTCATGCCCTCCACCAGATGTAGGTTCAGGATGGTTAAACCTACAGCTTGCTCCAAATTTGCATGAGCCATTACGCATGTAATAAGGGCACTCTTTTTCGCCCTGTCAACAAAGAACCTCAGTAAAGATTATAAACTACCATTGGAAAATGAACGTAAGAATTCACAACAACTGAACAAAGTATAGTTCTCTTCAGAAACATAGGTCAAATCACCTACAACTCTACAGGTATAGAATTATTTAACCCGCTATCACGATGCATCAACACAACACAACACCACTGGGGCGAGATTAGGTTTGAACAGTCACAATGCATCAGTAAACAAAATCTAATCTAAGTAGCCAAAGCAAGACTGCTAAAGACGGTGAAATTTAGTTTTTCAGAAGTACCGTACCGAGCGAATAGGCAAGCCCATAAAATTAAGCTCTGATGCAGGGGAAGCTTTCTTGCTGTGGTTGAATTTACAGGCTTTCCCAAATTTACACCCACCAGGGCGGTCAAAGTACTGCATCAAGAAAAGAATACAAACAAAAGAGTCAACAAGCAATCAAAGCAGAAGACTTCTAAAAAGATCAGAACCAGCGCACACCCCACGGACAATTACGGAAAATCAACATTTAATGTCATCATAGCAGAGAGAGAAAGAGTTTGGTATCATTCCAAGAAAAGACACGATCAAAGACAAGACGGAAAGATCTGATTATAAGCCATCATAGCAGAAAGAGAAGCACTTGGCATTTCGTGGATAGTAGTATCCTCCATTAAAAAGATACTGCTATTAAAGACAAATATTTTAATCAAGGAAAAAACCAACTTATACATGCAAATAAAAACATGCAATACACGGTATAGTACCACGTAGCTATGTTACTCCGAGTCTCTGACGCAGGAGACAAGTGTCCTTAGACGTTTCGGAGTGAACACGCAAGTTCACAACTATGAAAATTCATGATATGAAAACGTGGTCTAACATGTATCTTGGCCAATTCTATAGACACGGATATGACACATCATCTCTAACTTTTGAGGGAGATAGTTCAATAGTTGAGTGGTTGGAACTCTTGGAAGGTAACGACTAGTTATAAAGTATTCCCTCCAATTTTCTGTTTTCTTCCCGTTTGTCTACACGGGCTTCAATGCGTTACTTTGAACACGTTTTTAGTGCATTTGTATGTTTAAATTTATCGTTCAAACTGTCTTTTTGTGAAAGACTTTCTTATGGTAAATGTAGATACATAGCAACATATGACAATTCATTATAGTTTTTAAGATAATTAAGGAAAAAACATCAAAATCTTGACCAAAAAGTCAAATCGGAAGAAAATTAAAAATTGGAGGGAGTATATTAATGTGATGACTAATAGTCTTGAGCTTGCAATCAAATTATTAAGTATCAAATCCAAGAGATACCATATCAGAGCGTGATTGAAGAATATCTGATCTACTGAGCTAGGAAAGACTCATAATGGGATAGGCCCAAGCAAAAGGTAGAAGCATTTACAGCAAGTTACTTATATAGTACTTCTATTAAATGGAAAATTGATTTGTCTCCATATGCCGAGGATGTAAAAGTAAAAAATCAATTTTGCTAAGAAGAAAATAGAAGGCATTTCAGTAAATGCAGAGAGGAATGCATACTTTGCAATCAACTCGGCCTTCTCTTTCGAATGAATCATCTTTTTCTTTCACATTTTGAGTAGCAGCTTCAAAAGAGTCGTCTTTTCCTTTCACCTTGCCACCCTTCGTACATGTGGAACAAAAGAAATATCAGATTAGCGCAAATTGCAATATCTACCATGCTTTCTGTTCTACGATTAGACACGTATTGTATAAGGTAAATCAAAGAAAAAAGAGCATCTTCATCTTGATATAATGATATTGGTTATACGGCTTATAACATTGTAACATGCAACATTATTTGCGCTGGATTTGTAACTTTTTCAATACATATGAAAAATCGTGCAAATTCAACGAATGAGAGGTAGTAATAGGCAGTATATAAGAAAATGTCAACCCTTCTTACTGCATCTAGAAATTTCATCAATAAGACACCCTATACATAAATAAAGCCAAATGAGACAAAAAAAATGCACGATATTTTACTGGAAATTAGTCCTCTATTTGAATCAAACAACATGCATGTATTGCATGACTAAGCTCGTTACCGAATTACACCCAAGAAAATCTACACAAATTAAGACAGATAAAACGCCAAAAGGTTATAAAAAGTTCAACTTTAGCTTAATATAGGACCACGCATTTGTCCTATAATATTCGAATCAACCAATGTGCTTGATGAAGCAAGTTACCAAAGTTAAACCCAAAAATGCCAGCTTTAGCTTAATACTTATCACCTCAAAGTTTGTTATTGGGTACTCCCTCCGTCCCAATCAACTCGATTGCTTACCTTTTTAGTCTTGGCGAAGAGTATTTTAATGAAATATAAACATGCAAACAGACCGATTCAAGTTAATCAAGAAATAGTCATAGATCAGATAAAACAAAATCCAACTAAAGCAATCACAAAAAACCGACACACAAATATATACTCCCTGTCCGTCACAGCCATTTGTTTACCTTTCATTAAATTTTAAAATACCCGTCACGTAGAATATAAAAGGTAAACAAATGATTCAGACGAAGGGAGTATATATGATCAAAATAACTACATAATCCCGCCAATTTCGATAAAAGAACCCGACTTTTTAGCTTAATAAATACGGAGTAGTAATCTATTACCAAACTGTAACATCAATTATCACTAAAATTCTCTGATCATCAACAACAACGATAACGATAGCGATAGCGATAGCCATAACGATAACGACAACAATATAATCACAAATAATCAAATAAAATCAGGCATAAATTAAACAAAATGATAAAAAAAAAGTAAATAAAATTAACCTGAGGAAATTTACGAAGAGGAGGATGATTAAACTTGCAATTGCTACCAAATTTACAATTCCCTGTTTTCATATAAAACGAACAAATCTCTGCTCCAGGTCTTACCGGATACGTAATCGTGATCATCTTACCCTTATCCATCATTTCATCACCATCATCAGGGGTATTTTCGTCTTTTTCTTCCTTCTCCTCTATCACACTCTCCTCCGCCGTTTCCGGCGATAATTCCGCCGCTAAATCCGCCGTATCAGCCGCCGGAGTGTCGGCGGGTTCGTCATTGTCGCCGATGTTATTGAGAGAGAGAGAAGCGAGGTCATCTTCGATGAGATTAGGAGGTGGAGTAGGGGAATCTGGGATTGGAGTGTCCGCCATTGTTGATTGTTGAAGGTGGAGAAGTGATTTCAGTGATTTGATTAAGTGATGAACAACATTGATTGGTTTGGGGGTGAATGAATTGAATGAATACATAAACCCTAGAATTGGAAATTGAGTGTGAAAAGAGTCAATTAAAGAGGGAAGAATGTAAGCATGGGTGTGTGTGGGTGTGTGGTGGGCCCAAGATGCTACCGAAACTTAATATCACTCACTCACTAACCACGAAGTCTACGGATATATTCGTATTCGATGAAGATAAATCGGGTTGCCTTTTACAAAGAGCCACGTATGAGAGTGGGTGGGGTGTGCTCATATATGTGCGGAGTAAAAAAAAGGAGTCACGAAGATAAATATGTTGTTGACGGACTTCGAATCCTGGTCATAGATATCACCATGATTTTGCCGGTGAAAGTTGACATCTACTATAAAAAGAATGGTTATCTATCTTTTCTTTTACATTCTACTCTAATATAATATATTTGGTCACATTCACTTGTCATTCAGCTTTACACGATATATATTAACTTAATCTCTTGTGAGAAAGTAAAGGGAGAAGGTAGATAACAATCCTCCTAAATGTGATATCGATACTCAGTATAGTTTGGTAGCCACATTTAATAATAAATCAAAATATTATGTAGGAGATTTTGTTGAACTAATCGTCAAATACGTATTGTAGATAATATGTTACATATTTATATTATTAGTCCGTTTGTTTGTTTTACGTAGTTTGCATAATTTCTTCTGAAACGACGAAAAATATTGAATATGGAATAATGGAGTAACTTAACTAAAAATAAATTATAAAACATAAATTTAGGTAAACATACCCGTTCAAAAACATTTATGATGTAAATAAAATTTTGGTTCAGTTAAATTATCGTATAACCGTGCATTTAAATCCCACGTTAAAACTAAATTTATTACAGCATCAAGTGTAACCTAAATTCTATTAAAACTTTTAAAATATTTTTTGTGTGACTTTACAATTATAGCTCGTGCTTATTTAGATAAACTCATATACTATTCAAATTCTTAAAGGTAGATGGGAATCAGAATACAATTAATAGGAATATATTCTCTTAAACAAGATATGTTTAGCATCAAATTTAAGTGAGCATGACAAGTAGCCATAAACTTAAAACTACTATGAGAATCAAGTCTACTTTTCTTCATTTGTAAACCACACGGCTATATTTGTATTAAAAATTATTTTAATTGAAAATATTTTCATAACTATATAGTTAAAAAGAAATAATTAAAAAGATGTTTAAGCATGGAAGTGTAATTAATTACAGCTTGATTCGAAAATAAAACCAAATAAAATTCAACATTACAGAAGTTACGGACTTATAGGTATTGTGTGGAACCAAAATCACATAATTATAATACGGATTACGGTGTATATATTTTGTAAATTATAACGCCAATGGATAAAATGCTTTTTATGCTTTCCGATAGTGTCAATTAATCCGTTTATCTAACTCGAGCATATAAATAAATGCATTAGTTAATTTGATCATGTTACCATCATCCTTTCTCTTTGGTAATGAAAACATGTTAAACTACTCTGTACATGCTTATCACATGGAACCCAAATCAATTTGCAATTGTAATACTATAAATCGCGTAACAAAAGAAGAATAAATTTTGCGAGTCACTCTCTCCGTTCCAATCATTTGTTTAGCACTAATTAAAATACCCTTTCACGAAGAATAAAATAAACAAATAAATGGGACAGAAAGGAGTTGAAAATATATACGCTAGTACCCTTCTCTCTGTCTAATTATTTTCGAAAGTATGACGGCAATTCTTAAGAGGAGAAGGCGGAAGAAAAGGTTTACCGTCGCTTTGACAACAAGGGTAGACAATGGGAAGGGAAGGTTAAATATCATTTTAACCATTACATTTATCCATTTAACTTAAAGAATGGGTCCAATGAAGACCCTTCTAAAGACCACCAACTGAATCAAAATATCAAATGTCACCAATGGCAGTTAACAAGATGAAGAACCCTAAAAACTAGAAAATGAAGTAAACCTATGTCAATCAATTGGAATTAAACACCAATTCTCAGACAAGTTGTGATGTCTACATACCGATTACTACCGCCTCAAAATGTCATTTCTTAGTTTTCTTCACGGAGTGACCTGTCTTCCGCTTGTGACGACTGAAATCTGATACAAATCTGAATGTCTGACCACAACCCGGCTCGTTACAGATGTATGGACGGGCACCTGTGTGGACCCTGATGTGCTCAGTACGAGCCCAGGCCCATTTGAAACTCATCTTACACCCCTTCCAGGGACACTTGAGCGGCCTGTCATCCATATGAACACGTCGATGCTGAACCAAGTACTTGTGCGAGAAAAACGTCTTACCACATTCCTTGACCGGGCAAACATTTCTTAAATGCAATAAAAGCTCTTGCTTTGACTCGAAACTCATGGTACACCCCTCGATATCACACCGAAATTCCGCTTCGTCGTCGTTATCCGAACCTTCATCACTGGTAACAGTGGGACTATTTATTGGTACCGGAAGTCTCATCTTGGGACCCTTCATAGCTGGAAGTCTCATCTTGGGACCCTTCCTTTCGGGCACATTCTTTGTAGCCGGGAGTTTCTTTACCCGCGGATTCTTTACTGGGCTTTTTAGTGCTGCTTTGGTTTCTAGAATCCGGGCTGAAGGCTTTGAAATTCGTTTTCGCAGGCGAGAGCTGGGCCCGCCTTCAATCTCATCTTCACTAATGGGTTCAAACTCAAGGCTCCTAACAGGTGTATGTTCTTGAAGAGATTCATCAGAAAGTGGACCTTCAGAATCACTATCGTCGGTATCTTTCGCTTGAGTTTCCGCTTGTCTGGTTGGTTTCCTTACTACCTTCACTCTACTACTGCAGCTCCTCAGCCCATGCTGATGAGATATAGCATCCACGGAATCATCAGAAAACACTTCCCGAGATACCTTCTGCCGACCTTTTGTTTTAGCGGCGGGTTTACTTCCACTGTTAATAGCATCCAGGGAATCATCAGAAAACACATCCCGAGATGCCTTCTGTCGACCTTTCATTCTCGAGGCGGGTTTACTTCCGCCTCTTCTCAAAGGTTCCTGCTGAGGTAAAGGTTCATCATCAGGGGAATCTTCGGATAGGCTATCCTGAGATTCTTCTACTTCGTGATGCTTAACTTTCTGGCTTGATCTACTCAGTGTTTTTTTGGGTTTTCTTGTACTTCTCCTAGATAAGGACTCGGATTTCTCGTCAGATAGGCTATCTAAAGATTCTTGTTCATGATGCTTTTCTAACTGGATTAATCTATGATGTATTTTTGGTTTTCGAATACTTCTTCTAGGCAAAGACTCGATTATTCTATCATCGAGTGAATCTTCGGGATCACTACCTGCGAATTTCATTTTCTTTGCTGCCCTACTCGTGACGGTCAACTTTCTCTTCTTTCCTAGCTTCCTATTCGAGGAGGTAGTCTGTAATTTATTGCTAGTATCTGGTTTTCTTCCCGATTTCTCATCTGATGCCAAACAAAAACTGGGAGCTCTATCTTCTTCAAGTAGATCTCTTTGCAATAATAAAGGATGAACCTAATTCAGCAAAATTGGGATAGTTTAATGTTTAATGCTTATTTCGTTTTACAATAAAATCATTATTTTTATCAAGAAAAATAAAAATGAAAGACAAACCTGATTCGACATCCAAACTTTTCCACACCATTTACCCGCCACAACAACTTTTCGCTGTCTGGCATATCCTTTGAGATGAAGCTTTGCTTTTGGAGAGGACTTGGAAGGAGACGTGCAGCCAAAAGCGTCATATATGACAGAGTTGTAGGGCATTTGCTTACTGTAAAGAGGGGAGCGGCTAAGGATGGCACTATAAAAAAGATTAATGCCAAGTTTTACAGCCCAATCTCCGTTCTTTGGGGTCGCTTCTTCACTTTGCAAAGCCAACTGAATCCGCTCTTCGTCAACTTTTGTTGCTTCAGAAAATGTAATGTCTTTCCAGTCATACTCAATTTCCATCTCTTCAGCCACCTTCATTGCTTCGAACTGGACATTTGGATAATCTGAAAATGCAACAATGAACATAAGCAGGCAAACAGCTAGAATTTTAAACTAAAGAATCAAACGCAGCGGGGTGAGACTCCCTCTGCATCTCTGATTTCTTACGACCATTCAATTTCTGTGAGGAGATCTTAAGAATAATCATAAGAATTCAATCAGATTGAGCAAGACGCAATGGAAAACACGAATTTATTTACAGACTAAAATTGGGATGTATGTCCACTCCAGTACATCAAACATCATAACTCATAAGTCAATGATGTCAAGACAACCTAGCAGGAAAAAATGCTTTTCAATTATGCGCATTAACCTTTTTCACATTGAATGACTCGATAAAATCCACACAGTTTCGCTCCCAATGTTGTGTTAGATGTTTTAAGAGTAATCAATTAATCAGTAGTTCAGTACACTCAATTGACGCACTGCAGTACTGCACTATATATAACGGAAGACCTATACAAAGGCGTCTTATACTCTTTACTATGACGAAGGCACAACCTTTTTCACATTGAATGACTCGATAAAATCCACACAGTTTCGCTCCCAATGTTGTGTTAGATGTTTTAAGAGTAATCAATTAATCAGTAGTTCAGTACACTCAATTGACGCACTGCAGTACTGCACTATATATAACGGAAGACCTATACAAAGGCGTCTTATACTCTTTACTATGACGAAGGCACAACCTTTTTCACATTGAATGACTCGATAAAATCCACACAGTTTCGCTCCCAATGTTGTGTTAGATGTTTTAAGAGTAATCAATTAATCAGTAGTTCAGTACACTCAATTGACGCACTGCAGTACTGCACTATATATAACGGAAGACCTATACAAAGGCGTCTTATACTCTTTACTATGACGAAGGCACTTGTTAAATCTGCAGCATATAATTCTGCTAAGATTGGAAGTCCGTTTTGAATTTTGCAAGGAATTGTGACAAGGAGTAAGGACCCTAGTCCCCCAACAAACAACCCTGAAACTATCAAATTTTCTAAATATGGCCTGTGGAAAAATGCTGCAACTCTCTTAGTCTTCACTAAATTATTTCGACATCATTCTTTTTCTAGATTAGGCTAAATAGCATAAGGAGTAAGCCAAAGAGGAAAATTCCGAGTCCCGACCACTAAGATCTAGGCATTTTTGGGCTTTGGCTTAAGTGAATTTGACGTTCTTCCTGGTACGTAACACTAAACACCCCAGTCGATTCGAAGAACGCCTCACCTTATTTCTATATGACCACAAGAAGTTTTAGTTATCTAAAATCCAGCAGAGGATAAGTTCAAACACACCTGGGTGACAAAGAAGCACGACATGGACCCCACCAATAGGTTCGAGTTGTTTTTCAACCTCCGCAGCATGCTCAAGACAGAAAACATGCATTCTAGATGAATCTTCATCGCATCCGTGAGTGAAGGAAAGATTTGTCTTGGCCAATAAGTCAAGACCTCTGCAAAATGTCGCAGAACTTTTTCCTTCAGCAATAGGAGTGTAATTTTGTTCTGAAGTCAAGTTATCTTCTTCAGTAAATTTAGCAGAGCGGTTGTGAGCTTCATATTTGCTATCACCGCTATTAGTTCTTCTATCCTCACACTGCTCATACAACTGAGATATCCGCAGAGAACCTTCATCGTCGAACTCCACTCGTGAAGAAACAAGCGTAGGACTCCTTTCCATGCCACTATCATATTCTTGCTCGGAATTTGATGATTTTGCCTTATCTAGGTGATCATCAGCATCCGATGAACCATCTCCTGATAAATTATCCTCAGAAATAACAGGACGAGAGGGTAGAACATCATCTTCCTCGGAATCGGAAGAATTTCCATATGCCATAGCTAACAACCCGAGAGCAGATGTGGCCTTGTTAGACTCAGTATGAATACCCTCCTCGAGAGTCTTAGCAGTATCTGATTTCATTGTAGGGCTGCCCTCCATGCTTTGAGCTTGATATTCAGCAGACTTGGAACGAACATCGTACAACGCACCAGGAGCACTCTTTTTCATGAACCCTGGAATTTGAAGAACAGATATATTTAATCGTTCGTGAACAAAAAGAGAAAATACACAGAATGTTAATAGCAAGCAACCTAATAACCATCATTAATGCACAGGTTACATACAGAAAACGACACAGCAATAATATGCCCCAATCCTTGAAGGGCTCTCGCAAATGGCAGTGTAAGAGGGGCGGATGAATGGAATCTTATCTTAATAATAAAAGAGGCTGTTTACACGAGAGCCGAATTTTAAAACCAATGTCCAGAGTAGCATTGATTGCAGTAAAAGAAAAGCACCCAAATTTACTGAGGTACTTTGGTATGTTCCATAATAAACCAGCACCAAAATAAGGAGTCTTTCGCTACATAGCAAATGAAACTAGGAAACTACACAAATATCTTAGAAGAAATGTGTTGCAAGTACTAAGGAAGTAAAACAACGAACGGTAGGACAGCAAAGTGGGTCTCATTCATCAACAAAACAAGGGCTTGAGTTTTTTAAATAAAAAAAAGCAGCCTAGAAGATACGCCTTTCCTGAAATAGAAGATCTTCTGTAGTACAGCATTATAATAGTCAACCCTTTACTATTGACATGCCTGTCTTTCTCCATAATCATGGCTTCTTTATGGTGAATAAATAAAAGAAGTAGATAGGCCCACTGCCACAACTAGCCACGGGATGATGACAAACTTATGACTGTTTTCTTTACTTGGACAACGAAGAATGCATTTGAATCCTAGAACTGACAAGAGGGGGAATGAGAAGCTATATAGCTGGTATTTTTGTTTGGGACAGGAGTATACTCAAATCAAAAACTCTTCTTATCTTGTAGGATGTTAGAAACTCTACCCATAAATGATTTTTACCTATTGGGAGAGTCATTGCTCATTCAAAACCAAGAGATGATTTTTGGATGACCCATAAAGCAAATTGGGTCTCGAATCGAAAGACATATTTCACAATGAAAAGAAGTGCAGCCATGAGCCATTAAGGGGGAAACCAGCCGAAAACGTACTCACCTGAAAGTGATTCTGGCTCTGATGGATTTGCATCACCATTAATAGCATCTATGTCATGATTTAAAGATTCAGAGCCAGCTACTCGGTCTTTGAAGAAGCTAGCATCTGCCGACATCAGGTATTGTGCTGCTGTTTCTGTAGGTTGAACAATGGCAACACATGCAAATGTCCAAATCCCACATTTGACACACGAGAATAGTCCACGATCCGATAACCCATCTGCAGTAGCAGCTTCTCTTGTTTCAGTTTCCGAGTGCTGTGTCTCACTGCTTGTGGAATTGAGCTTTGCTTTGACAGGATAAAAGGCTTTATGCTGTTTGATATCTCTAGCTAACATGATATCATCATAAGCTTTGGTAGACTCTTCTGAACTATGTAGGTCAAAAGGCAACCCAGGTTTCACCTTATACTTCAATCCAAAACGCAAATTGGCCCAGACAAATTTTTCCGAAGAGTTATGAGGGAGAAGTACAACTTCGGATCCTTGTCCAAGAGTATAAAGAAGCTCATTATTATGCATCACATCCTGCACAAACATCTCTTTGATCAGCAATTCCCCTTCACCCTTTTTCTTATCTTTAAGCCTAGAACTTCGAGGCTCGGCACTGCTACCTGCTGGCACCCTAATATGCAAAAAAGAGGCGGATTGAGACATCAATTATATTAAAATTTCAAATCTCAATCGTATTGGATATAAGCAACATTGGACAAGGAGCGGAACAAGCTGAACATTATCTCTTCCATAGTAGCATAAGCAACACAAGTGTTTATTACCCATTTGGATGACCATGAGAGTTTTGCGCAAGTACTCATCATCCACCACGTTTATTTGATTGAACCCCAGAAAGAATCCATAAAACTTTAAGCATAGACATAGAGTATCTATACAATATTACCCCACGAGAGTTTCCGCATAGAGTATCTATAGACAGATTTGTAAGACTTGTTTACAGATGTAGGTGGAGAAGGGGGCTAGCAGGCTAGCAGGCTACCAGGGGGATTGTGGCAAATATAGGGTACAGACATGAATTATCCATAAAACATTCATGACGTGCGCACAGTCGTACAGTTAAGCCTGTTTTTGGATGTTTCGCTAATTTTTCTTTTACTTTCACTTTCACTTTTGCCGCTGCAACTTATTAAAGTGACATTTTAGCCCCCGAAGCCGAAGTTCATGGATCTGACAATGGTTTAAACTCTGCTTATTCTTCTGTCATTATCATAGATAGCTGTTTACATTGAAAGACACATGCAACTGGTAGAAATTTAAAATCGGCAGGACAAATACCTTATTGCTAATGCAAGATCATAAAGCAATTGAAAATGGGAAACCATCGGTGGATAATTTATGGAGGCTCTACGAACAGCAGCTTCTTTTGCAAATCTCAACCATTCTGGAGTGGCAATGTTAGATGCTTCTCCACAGTTAAAACCTACATCAAACAAAGGAATTTTTAAATCGGTTATATCCTTAGCATCTAAGACATCCAGAGTAAGAAACAAACACGAAAAAAATACTCTGTACTTCTTTACCATGACTGAAGCCAGAATGATAAGCCCGAGGAAATGTGACTACGAACTCCCCTGCATTTTGCACCAACCTGACCAGGCGTAAGGGAAGGTCAGACAGGGATGATCATATTCAGACAAAGAATGTAAGATTATAAATGACAAAAATGTTGTAGAAATTTCCAAGTATCAGGTAGTTGGGCTGTCTAAATTGGGACATATGCTGAAATCTTATACTCTTATTCATAACGATTCATAGCTTTGCTTGTGGTTTGATGGACTAGCGATTAGAAGATAAGGTTACACAAGTAACTGTTACATCACCTGCAACAGGGCACTCCTGCGTTCATGAGTACTTCAGGAGACATTACTGTAGTCTTTTCACCAAGCGTAGCAAAAGTAACTGTTAAACAAGATAAAATTCAGAGTCAGTCAGACTGTAGTCTTTTCACCAAGCATAGCAAGACTACAATGGAAATTTATCAAAAGAGCCATGCCACACTCTCAACTACGAAGTAATACACATTTGTAAAATGGAAATCACGCATTCAAATCTTAAGTCAAGCGATATTAATGATTTAGATGTATCAAAAGGTTCACAACATTTCATGATGAAAATAGACATTTAGAATACAAGGGAAGCAAGTGTTTAAAAGCACGGGAACAGTGTTTTCAACCATTAATCATCGGAGTACAGAGGACTGCAACTTAAGCAGTTTACTTCAGCTTAAATTAATAGGAAAGCATTGGTGCAGGCATGCCGCATCTAATGTCCCCTTCCTGAGGTGATGCATGCTCTGAAACCAAAAAAAATTATGGCAGATGAACACACTATCATTGTGTGAGAACCTCTTCAATTGCCACTAAACACTTATCATCAACACCACACACACTCGGCAGAAAAGGAAAGAATTGGCTAAATCTTAGAAGGCTAACAACATTTTAATCTTTATCAACTAAAAGTACACTTGGCAACTACTGTTTGCATTACACATGTAAAGTCTAAGAAACTATTCTGGCAGAGAAGCAACCACATGATAATATTGTATGCAGACCGTCAAAACTCCAGACCAATATATGGGAGAAGCTGCATATCAGAACTGTAGCAAATTAAGACACACAAGATTTACATAAAAAAAATAAGATAACACTGCGCGTGCTCACTGCTCAGTCCCTAGAAAAAAAGAGTATCAAACTAGCTCAATGACATCCTCCTACCGAACACCTAATGTGCAAGGCTATACTATAAATAACTTGGCTACGTGCCAATCAGAGCAACAGCTTGTTCATTACAAACCAGAAAGCAGGACAGTAGTATACAGCATTTACATCCGCCACGACAGGCAAGTCTTCAATACATGCCTCACAGCAAGTTCCCTAGCCTACAACCCGATTCACGACAGTAACATATGATCACAAATTCACACCCTAAACAAAGTAACTGTCACATACATCTATACCCAGCCAGCCAATTTCAATCAAATACAAAGTCATCTCATAAAACATTGATTTAACCCAAGTGTCAGTCATACCTATACTAGTAGTACTAGCAAACAAACAGTGCCACGAATCAGAAATTCTTATTTAAGACAGGCATATACTTTTTTAAACTTAAAACGGGTCAAATTAGATACATGGCACAAAAGCAGAATCCCTTGCGACTAGCAAAAAAACTTGTCTCATCTACCCAAGTGACATGCTATTTGACCCGTTTTAATCTTAACACGGATATGCCTATCTTGAGATACAACAACTAGCCATGAATACATCACATTCACTAATCACTACACATGCAATTTCAAGTAAAGAACTTGAAAACAAAACAACAATTCACTAACCAAGAGGATTAATCTCTTCACCAAAGCCATGAACCCTAATAACCTCCTCAAAAGCCAACGCGGCGTCACGAGGAACACCATACCAAGTCTTACCATTACCCAAATGCAAATAATTCAAACTATGCAAATCATGATCCTCAACATGCCAAGCAAACCAACTAAACATCATAGCAACATAAACCATAGGAGAAGTAACACCAGGTATTTCTTCCTTCATAAACCTAAGTAATGACCCATTTGCCCTTGCAACACCTCTCATATTCCAAGCACTTTCACCAACATTACTCACAACATCACCTGCCCTTTTCTCCTTCATTGGTGCAAATGCAGACCCAGGCATGTCATTTGCATACTCAACTGAAAATGGTCTATCACCATTTGCTCTCCAATATAAAGTCTCTATTTCCAAGGGTAAAACAGTCTTTTTACCACCTTTAACATGATTTTTCAAGTAATTTTTCTCAAAGTTTTTAGCTTTTGTTTCAAATTGTTGAAGGGTATAATTCTCACCACTCTGCCACACAGATTTCTGAATTGGTCTCTGTTTTCTTGGACAAAACCCTACTTGTTGTTGCCTAGTAGTAAAACTTGGAGCAACATTTCTAGGGTTTACCTCAGAAATTGAATTATTATTAGAATTAAGCAAGGAAATTGATTTATTGAAGTTGGAAATGACAGATTTTTTAGAAGGGGGAGGAACAGGAGGAACAATCTTACAAATACCAAACTTAGAAGCTTCATTTTCAATCTTAAAAATATAAGAAATTGGATCTTGAAACTCTTGAATAGAAGGATGATATTCAGGAGCAAGAGGTAGGGTTTTAAGCCATGAAAATACCTCAGAAGTAGAGTGTTCTGAAGAAGGACCCATATATGAAATTGGGGGAAATTGGGGAAATTAATTCTGGGTTTTGTACATTGAAGAAGAATATGAAAAGGGTAGTGATCAGATTTGGGGAAAAATAATCTGGGGTTTGATTGAGATATGATATGTGTATATTAAATTGCTCTGCCTCTTTTCTCTGTTTTAATTTTAACAGAGGAGAGAGAGAAAGAGAAGGAGAGAGAGGGTAAAGAAAGGTTAGATGGAATTTTGATAAAAACAGGGGATCATAAAGCAGAGAGTGGGTTGAGTTGAGTGAGTGGGGGGATATTTTGGGGGTTTTTAATTTTAATAACTAGTTTTGGGAGATATGGGATATTGGGATTATTATTTATTATGGCCAAAGAGCCCATCTAGGGAAGGAGTAGTAGCCTAGTAGGGGTCGAGCTGAATTGACCTGACCCGACTCGAATGATTGTTGATGAAGTTTAGTAGCTTAGAAGGAGTTGAACTGATCCGACTCAAATGATTGTTGATGAAATTTAGTAGCGTAGTAGGGGTCCCTTGGATTTGGAGGTTTTTAATTTTAAGTAGTTTTGGGAGAGATAGGATGAGATTATGGCAAAAGAGCCTATCTACGGAAGGAGTTGCGGTGGTTGAACTGAACTGATCCGACTCGAATGATAGTTGATGAAATTTGGTTATTATTTGTAGTATAAATTTTGTAAGGTATGTAAGGACTAAGGGGTATGACTTACTTTTTGGATGTAATTGGTTTGAGTTTTGTTGATTTTAAATTGACCTGATTGACTTGATTTAAAATGATTTGGAATTAATATGTAATGGGACATGTGCGCAAAGGAGACCGTCTAAAGTGTTTTTTTTTTGTTGAATTAACTTTATAATGATATGGCTAAAATATACCCTAAACTCCAAAGTTTTGAAATGACCAACCATGCCTTAAACATGTAATACACCTGAAATGATTGGATTCGTACTTGATAGCATGGTGGTTATGGCCTTATGGGTTGTGGTGGAGCATGGGCGCATGGTGGCAGGGTATGTTGACCGTGGGGAAAAAGGTGTTAGATTGACGGTGTTTTTTCATTTAATTAAATGAAAGCGGAACATATATTAAGACAATTACTTTATTGTCTCTCTTTTTTATTTCTTTCAATTTCACATTCTTACCTTTATATAAACATAATGCACCCTTAATTTACAAGACTCAAGTACACATATAGACCTATAATATAACAGAACACTAAACATTATTTTCCTTGATCAAAATTTATTAGCACTAGCATTTTGAGCTTGCTAATCCTATCGTTCTTGTTCTATCAACTAATAATTGGAGTAATAAATAACTAATAAATAAGGTTGACCCCTTTCAAGATTTGTGACACTACTAAATAGAGCTGGCCAACATTGCAGGTTGGCCCGGCCTATACTGACCCGGCCCGCCTAACCGGGCTCCAACTTCCCCGGCCCGCTGGCCCGCTACCCCAGCCCGCCCAACCCGCTCCCCCAAACCGGGCCGATCCCGGGCTCCATTTTCCCCGGCCCACACCCCCAGCCCGCCCAGCCCACACTGACCCGCACCCATTTTTTCCCAATCGGGCCGGTCCAGGGCTACCAAATCCCCAGCCCGGCCCGGCCTGGCCCGCACCCCTCTGGCCCGCAGTGTGGGCTCGGGCTCCCTCTCCAACAACCCGACCCGCTTCCAGCCCGGCCCGGTCCGCTGCAGCCCGGCCCGCTGTACACCTCTACTACTAAACCACCTATATAATCCTCATTTTTTCACTACACTCTTTTGCCATGCATCTCCAATATGTCATACGATCGAACCCGTGAATCCCCCTACTCCGGTCAAATACTCAAATATATAGGTAGAGTTGTAGAAATAATTAACGGAAAATTCACATGGTACCCCCGAGATTAATAAATCTACATTAAAAATAAACTTGATAAATAAATTATCGTTTTTTTGTATGAGATCATTTCATGATATTTATCGTTAAAGCTTTTACAAAGTTTCATGATGGGTTGTATAATTATTACCGATTTTTTTTTCCCATGTTTTTCTTACTCTTTTTTAGAGTTTGTAGTGTGTAGATTATTTCTCGCATAATTTTAATGTGAAACGATATCTCATAAGACATTTATAAATAACTCGTTAAGAGAAGTACAAAACTTTATTTTGTTTTTAAACAAGTGGTATGTGTTATCAAATTTGATTATTCTATACACATATGAAGAAATTCATTAGATTAAATTTTTAACAAATTCTCATTTAAGACGGGGTATCCGTCTTAAGCTTAAGACGGGTATCATATTCTCTCACAAAATACTCATCAAGGGTGAGTGGAGAAGCACATGGGGGGTGTCCACCTTGTCCCCTCTACCCATTTCCTCTCACAAAATACCCGTCGCAAGATCTGACCCGTCACAAGCAAGACCTACAGTAAATTTTTAGTGGAAATAATGTATAACAAAGTAATACTCCTTGGACAATAGCTAAAATAGCTATGGCCTATGAAAAGAAAATGACAAGATGCCATTACTTTGAATAATAATTTTATTTGGCAGATTCTTGATTTGAACGGATTATTTTTGTCTGATAAATAAGACGAGTTTTTAAATCCAGTTTCTGGTAAAATATGACCACGTTTTCTTTGCTAATGTTACAGCTTGTGGTAGTTTTTCTCAAAAACGGTTACGTAGATTTGGCTGTAAATGGGTAACATTTCCCCGTTGACATAAATAGGCTTTCTTAAGAGAGATCAACTCCTTTTATTTATGTTTCAAGGATCTATACTCATTTACCTACACCTAATAACTTTTATAAGGTCTTTTTTTCTATAATGTTACACTCCGTAAGACAAAGTTATGTTAAAGTAAACCAAGTGGTTTCAGTCCAGTGATAGTCAGGTTAAACTTTAAAGCTTGCAGAAATACAGAAGTTGAGAGGTCTTGAGTTCGACTACCAGTTGGGGCGATGATAACTTGGTCACTGCAGCTACCGAAGGGGGTGGCTTACATGGTCCATGTGGTGGTGCGGGAATGCATGGGCCCGGGGTGGATTCAACCCCCTCGTAAAAAAAAAGTTATGTTAAAGTAAAAACATAAATAGTTAATTTAGACATTTATAAATAAAATATGGAAAAAATGAACTAGTACTATGTTTTTTAAAGATACTCGTATTAGTAAAGTATATAGTCATATATGTTCATGGAAAATATGGAATTAATTGCAAAATGGTCCCACTAGGGACAGTGGGCCAGAGCGACCCACATGAACGGTTATTGGGCCCAAATCCCAATGTTACATTGTTACATCAAATTGCCCTTAGTTCATGATGTAATCTCTTTTTTTTTTTGGTACAAAATTCATGATGTAATCTTTATGATTGAGAAGCTCTTGATGGAAATGGAGTACTAGGTAGATTATAATGCAACCTTGACTGTACTCTTACAAAAATTGCATTCTTAAGTACCTTAATTCATGCACTACTTGTACTCCTAGTAGTACAATTTTGATATGAGATTTTTTTTGCATATTAGTAGTAATAAATTAGACTAAGACAAGTCTTTGAGCAAAATGGCTTAGTAGTGACTTGGTGATATAGCCTATAGGGGTGTTTCAACAAGATGTTGGTACAGTTGCGCGACCGCGTCGATGTTAGTTACGGTGAAAGTGGTGAATGTTAGTGGTTCGGGTTGATGGATGATGATACGACAGTTATCGTGTGGTACGAGTTTTACTATTACTCTCTCATATGTAATCCTATGTAGGAATAATAAAATTAACCAAAAAACATATAAATGTTTCAGAAAATATACTCTCTTACTTAGAGACTCACAACTCTCAAGTAGAGGTGGAAAAGAGTGCGAGTTAGCCAAGCCTAGCCTGCCGCTTCATAAGTCTGAAAAATAACCATGGGTCAATCCAGCCCAAATCGCATCTCATCTGGCCCGTCCCCGAGCCCAACTTTGTAAAAAATCAAGAAAAGTTAAAAAATTGTCCATTTAGACCGAGCTCGAGTCAAACTAGAGAGAACCTGACTTCACTCGCCTCCTTTTACATGCCAATTCCGGGTCAGGTTGGCCGCCAAGTCCGGCCAGCCCGACCGATGTCCAACCCTACTCATAAGTCACAACTCACCAAGTATTTGGATCAAATTAGAGCTCCATGGTCCATACTCCAAAACCAACCCACTCAAAACTAAGTGTGGACCATAACAAGACCAAAACAACCATAAAGACTAGAAATTGGTAGGTAGATAAGCCATAATCTCCTATGAACCATTAAACCACTTACAAACAATCCCTTCACTTTCTTCTTAACCTTCTTTCTTTGAACCACTAGTGATTTAGTGAAGGTGATCTTCAATGGCTACCACTATCATTTACACTCCATCAACAACAACTATTTCATCTTCAAATCACTCAAAATTTCCAAAATTTAGTAGCTTTTGTAAACATAACAATAATAATAGTAATGCAAAGATTATAACATCTTCAAGAAATTGTCTTGTTTTTGGCAAAACCTTAAGTATATCACACAAAAGATTATTTGCACAAAGAAAAAATTCAAGTGTAATAGTGACATGTTCTGCACTTCCTTCAGCTCTTTTATTTGATTGTGATGGTGTTCTTGTTGATACTGAGAAAGATGGTCACAGGGTTTCTTTCAATGATACTTTCACTGAAGTATGTTCTTTTTTCTTCCACATTGTTTTGATCACTTTCTTTATTGATTATTCGTAATAGTTAGCCTCTTGTAAGACGGTTTTACACTAATATTGTACACAAGGACTGACATATTGGTTTTACACTAATATTGTGTAAAAACCCACATTACACAAACTAGCTTAGTAGGTCAAGTCATGAGTGGTAGAATTGTATTCATAATTGGGTTAGAATCCCGTCAGCATCAAAATCGTCATTGTGGCTCTACTCCCTTAACACCAACAAAAACAAAACACAAATTCTTGTGTAAGGCAGCCTTACATAGTAATTTGTATATATATTGGTAATACTTTGATGTGAATTCTGCATAGTTCATGTGTAACAGTCAAGACAAAGTTTTGTGTAAAGCGGCCTTTTCTAATGCTTGTAGTGAGCTTGATCACTCAAACTATGATCATATTTTTAGCATGGGATTAGAGTAAGCTATTTGGGCATTCCCGATTCCTCTAAATTTGCAAATTATTCTGATATCGACGAAAATATCAATGCAATTTTCATTATAAATCATTCAAACACTAGGGTTTTTGTATCTGAATGATAAAGTTGCATACTTCCGACTCCCCTTACCTCGCCATAGGCAAGACCAAGTATGTTTCAAATTTATGACTTAACTTTAAGGCATTGAAATGTGACTGAATCTACAGAAAGGACTTGGTGTCTCTTGGGATGTAGAGTTGTATGGTGAATTGCTCAAGATCGGCGGTGGAAAGGAAAGGTAAATCATTATTTACAGATCAAGTTCAGTAGCTGCAAGTACTTTGTATGTAGGATGCTCAAGTTAATGTGGCTTCTGATACGCTTTGTAGGATGACTGCCTACTTTAATCAGACGGGATGGCCAGAAAAGGCTCCATCTACTGATGCAGAACGAAAAGAATTTGTCGCTTCCCTACACAAACGCAAGACTGAGCTGTTTATGGCTCTCATTGAGAAAAAGCTGCTGCCTCTTCGGCCAGGCGTTGCAAAGTATGTCACTTTGCAGAGCAAGCAGCATTTTGCTACACACGCATTTATGTCACATTCCTATATAATGCCGCCTTTTTCGTAAGCGTCTCAGTACCAGATTCAGAAATTACCCGTTTGTTAAACAATGCAGGCTGATAGATCAGGCTCACTCCAAAGGAGTCAAAGTTGCTGTGTGCAGTACATCTAATGAGAAGGCGGTATGTATTATGTAGAGTGCAACTTGATATGTTGTTTGCTGTTGGATCATGAAATTGTAATCAGTATATTAAATGTAATGGCTTCAGGTCTCAGCTATAGTTACATGCTTGCTGGGTCCGGATCGAGCAGAGAAGATGCAGATTTTCGCTGGTGATGTGGTTCCTCGGAAAAAGCCTGATCCTGTAAACCCTTGTGGCTATCTCCCTATCATTATGTGAACCCTTCTTATGCAAAACTTACAAAGGCATTGTTTTCGACAGGCTATCTACATACTAGCAGCCACAACTCTTGGAGTTGACCCAGCCAGGTACTAGATCGACGACTTTCAAATTCAATGGGTTGAACGAATTAGACACGGAAATTTCTGAACTTTTAGAGTCACAATGTGTTCAGTCTTTCCACTGTTAAGATACCCTGGTGATTAAGCTTAACATAAGTTCATATTTTGCCAGCTGCGTCGTTGTGGAGGACAGCGCCATTGGGCTTGCAGCAGCCAAAGCTGCAAGAATGAAGTGCATAGTAACCAAAAGCGGGTTAGTAATTCAACTTGTTATAGTTTCCGTAGTTCCAATCCATAACTCAGCTTTTGCTAAGACGAATTTGGTCAATCTACTGTACTGTTTTTCAAACTGTCATAGCCGTGTAGTTTCAGTTTGGAACTGAAGGCTATCCCTTTGTAATTGGTTTGCAGGTACACAGCTGATGAAGACTTTGAGAATGCAGACGCAGTTTTTGATTGCATCGGAGACCCACCACAGGAACGTTTTGACCTTGACTTCTGTGCCAGCCTTCTTACAAAGCAGTTTGCTTGATAAGCCCCCCAAGCATCATATTCTTTGTATCGAGTATATAAACATTGTTCATTTCAGGAAAAAAAAAAGTATATAAACAAACTGTGCATTACCAATAAATAAACATATCAGTAACTGTCTCTGATTCTTTGTCACAAGTTAGCTCACCACATTGCTTGATTACAGCTTTACGGGTCACCGTGAGCAGGTGTATACTGCCACAATATTCACAAACTCAAATTAGGCAAAACGAAACCAGAGGGCGCGAAACTTTGCTTATAAGTTTTTAACACGGATCCCCTTTCAAAGCCTGCAAGATATCTTGAAGAAAGCGTTATCTTCATTGTTACAGCTTGATTACAAGTTAGCTTACTACATTGCTTGATTACAGCTTTACAGTTTGCTGCGAGTCTGCGACCAGATGCATACTGCCACAATTTTTACAAACTCACATTAGGCAAAACATCGCTTAAAAGTTTTTAACACCGATGCACTTCATTAATCCTGCGAGATATCTTGAATAAAGCGCTAGGTTCATTGTTACTGTCCCGGCTGTTGAAATTAGGCCTACTTATAAGTCTCGATCCTGGTAGTCTATCACCAGTCCATAACGATCAAAGTCGTATTGCAAGCCTATTAATGAAACAAATTCAATGCCGCAAGAACTTGTCTCATAGAGAAGCGGTTATAAACTCGAGAGTCTCAATCAATTTGAAATTTCATTTGATGTAATTTGGTGACTTGACCGACCTACAATGCCAACTCAGTTACAGCACTGAGGACAGATTCACAGTTACAACAAACTAACAAAGTAAGGTAAAAACAAAACATTGACACTTTCTATTACTGAATTCTGATTCACTGATTTCTGTCAGTCACCATGATAAATCGATAAATAATCCGTAATAAACTTTCTCGTTTACATTTTGCAAATTCTTGTATAAAACGGTTTTACAATGCAAATCTAACAAACAAATCAATGACGATATTGCACAAATTAGGAGATCGCAATACATATACTCGTGTAAACGTATCATATCTTAATTCCTGAAAAAAACGTATAATTCGTCTCAATTATAATTCATACCAACGAAATCCAAATCTACCTTAAAACTAAAACAAAAAACTTAATTTTCTTTTGGAAAATCTTTGAATTACAAAGAATCATATCCAACAAACAAAAATGATCAAAAATACAATTTTGAATTTCCTATCAACACTTTGACAATTCTTTAAAAATCGGTTATTAACGTGTAACGCACTGGGTAAACCCCCGAGTATAACAACGATCACGAATCGACATTCTTCCTCAAGACGACCTCAGTGTCGAGACCAAATCCATCAATATTTCGAACCCTAACAACCTTACAATCCTTAAACAAATCAACCAAACCCTTAACACTAAACAAATCATTAGCCGAATATTTATCAGCTCGTTTCGATATCGAAACATGTAACACACAAACGCCACCTTTCTTCAACGTACGTTCGATTTCTGACACAAATTTCTCCGGGTAAAGCGCATGATCAAAAACATTCGAGAATTCAAAATCAAAAGTTTCATTTTCGAAAGGTTGATAATGGAAATCTCCTTGAATTACTAATGGCGGATGCGGAACGAGGTCGATTCCAACTGAGTCAATAACACCGAGTTGACGAAGCGCTTCGACTTCTTGTCCGACCCTAGCTCCGACGCAGAGTGATTTGGATGCGTTGTTGAGAAGTTTGGTTTGGATTAGAGAGTCGAAGAATTGAGAGAATACTTTAATTTTACGGTCCCAGTCTCGGGTTATCCAAACCTGACGTAGCTTCGGGTTTAATGTTTTGTTTAGTTGTTTGGATAGGTAGGTTTCGTAGGATGTATATCCGGGTCGGATCTTTAGGTCCGGGCTGGTTCGGGTTCGGGTTCGGGTTGTGGGTTGGGGAGTGGGGGTGAGGAGGAAGGTAAGGGAGAGGAGGGAGATTAGGAGGAGGAGGAGAAGGAAGGGTAGTTTCGGAATGTTGGATACGGTTATTTTCATTGTTTTGTTATTGTTGTTGTTGTTATAAGCGGAAGTGGTAATCGAGCCCCTTAAGTTACGAGTTTTTGTGGGATTATTAAGAAGGGGGGAAAGGAGGAGGGATTAGTTAATGAAGAGAAAAGAGGAAGGAAGGAAGGAAAGAGGAAAGTGGTTAGGCATGTGAAATAGTGAAAAAACAGGAAGTATTCATTCATTCACAAGGGCGCCGTAAAGATAAAGGAAATAATAACTGATTATAATTGTATAGAGTGTAGGAATTGGAAAGGTTGATGTCAGTTATGGCAGGAGATCTAAAACCAGAGGCTGAGGCTTGTCATTGGTCAATCAAGTATAGAGCTAGCAAACTTGAACCGCCCGTCTGAAACCTAACCCGACAGAAAAATTAACAACCTGACACCTGATAAAACCCGATGACCAGCGACCCGACCCGATATTGACCCAATTATATTAATGTCCCGACAAGTTAATCGATTTATTGGCGTAATAATGAAGTACGGAGTAATTAAACTAAACAATGGTTGAAAATAAATTTAACTATAAATTTTTTTTGAAGTAATGCAACCCATACGGCCATACCCTTACTGTCGAGGTACACGAATTGACCGAGTTGATAACGGTCCAACTCGACCCATAAGTGTATGCTAATTGCTAACCCAATATGACCTGCCGTGGCTTGACCTGAATCAAACCCGACTCGACCCGATAGGCACCTCTAGTCACTCGGTTTTCGAATGTGATTTGTGAATTTGGGGCATATTGAGTATCTCTTCCTTTTAGGTTGGATCGGAATTGTCGATTTATTGGTAGATTGGTTCATCATCCGCAAACAACTCGAATTAAAGTTATTATTGGGAGCATACATTTTCCAGTGTCATTCTAAATTTACTAAATTTTCAGATCTTCAGGTTTTGTCAATTGAATTTTAAATGGATTGAGTCTATCAATTTTTACAAGTTTGTGGGTGAGATCCAATTTATTAGCATATATTTTTACGTCGGTTCTTGAGTTGGCAAATTAGCATAATGTCAATCAATCAATAAGTCCTTTAATTAAGTAAGTGTCCTTGAGCTTGGGAGGTGGGGTCGTAAAACAGTTGTACATGTCCCCACAACATCACACTTTAACTTTATTCTCTGCAACTTAAGTTTCTTCTAGTCCTTTCACTTTTTATCCGTATTATCATTCTATCATTAATAACAAACAAATTCATGTATAAGACGATCTGGTATTCTCGTAGTTTTATGGAAAAGTCGTTAGTTACCATTTTACGATCTGGTTCTAATGCGTGACCGACTAGATTATACGGAGTACTTCTTTGTATCGGAAAATTGAGAACTAAACTATAGATCCAAAACAAGCCGACATGAATCATCATCTGAAACCGTCTAGGGCATATAACAGAGCCAAAATATAGATCCGTGAAAATAGAACTAAAAATTAACACGGATTATAAATTACATTTTGAATCGGTTATTTTTGGTACAGTCTATCAAAATCAATCAAACAACACATTCACAAATTAATGTTTTTTCTCCTCATACTTGGACTGCATAGTACTGAACAAGATCACCTCCAAAGCGACTGCACCCGCTACTATATAAGGGAGCAAAGCCGAGTTACCAGCAGCAGCAGCAGCAGCAGCAGCAGCAGGAGCAACAGCAGCAGCAGCCTCGATTTCAACAGCCTCTTCGACAGCAGATACAACCGGCACATACAAAGCAGAATACAAAGCTAATCCACCAAGCCCAAAAATGATCGCCTTCTCGTTCCTCATCTTATTAATCTGGTTCAATGCAGGCTGCAGAATGTTGAACAGCACCCATCCAACAGCTGGTACAAGAGGCAGCAGTAGTGCCAGACCGCGATTATCTTCCTGAGGCGACTCAGCAATCTGTTTTGCAGCCATTGCCCATGGCGAAGACGCCAGGGTGGTGGCAATAATGCTGCTGCCTGGTAAAAGTACTGTTTTCAGTAGTGACAGGGACTGTTTGGTTGATGGGTTGGAGTGTTGACAGTTGACGCGGAATGAGTTGGGTTTCGACAGAAGGGTGATTGTGGAAGGGGTGATGATGAGACTGTTTTTTGGGGCGGGGATTGATAGGGAGGATGTTGTCGACGACATTGTTGCAGGAAAAAGGCGGTGTTTTTTCGAGTTTGATTGAGTAGGGAAGGCTTTGTTGTTACTTGTTAAGTTGTGGAAAGGAAGATTCAGGGAGTGAAGTCTGTGGATGAAGCAGGTTTGTTAGTGATTGGTAGAGGTTGTTGCATCATCTATTCATCTCATCACATCCACAAAATGATGTGTACCAACCAAGTCACTGTCATCAAATTATGCTCAACTTATACGGCCCGATTTAGGGGTATATTCTCATTTAAGACGAGCATATCTAACGTAAGCTTAAGACGGCTTACATATATCCATGTGACCATGTGGGAAGAATAAGACAAAAGCCGAGAACATATGTAAAATTTTAAATTTATTTTATATGCCCACGTGGGATAACATTTAACGCATTTTAAACTTAAGACGGATACCTCTATTGTAAGTAGGACTAACTGATATTTAAGAGTGAAAAAGGGTAGTATTAGTCATTTACTAGGCAGCCCTGGGCCTGACAAACCGAGATCCAATCTCGTTATGGAGATTAATACAAAGATAACGCCAATTAACCCACGGTCAGATATATTTTTTGTTGTAAAATGACCGCAAGTTATGGAAAGAAATGATACATATACCATATCACAAATTCTCATTTGTGACGGATACTATCCGTCGCAAGCTTAAGACGGATACCATATTCTCTCACAAAATACTCATCAAGGGTGAGTGGGAAAGCACATGGGGGGTGCCCACCTTGTCCCCTCTACCCATTTCCTCTCACAAAATACTCGTCGCAAGATCCGAACCGTCGCAAGCAAGACCTACTGATACCATATAGAATTCACATAAGTTTACCCATTAGCAAAGAAAATTAGCAAAATAATAAACATCACTCAACCAAAAAACTTCCTTACCTTCATGATGAAGATTGAAGGTATTGATTTTTTTTTATTATATTTTGAGTTATAATGCCAGTAAGGATACTCTGTCCCATTTAGTGTCCCATTTGGTATCCCATTATGTGTCCACTCCATACAAATTCTAACACATCAACCAATTAATATATATAGTGCATATTTTATTCTTACAATAGGTAATGTGTCAGAATATGTGGAGTGAGACACAGAATGAGACACAAAAGTGGGAGAGACACAGAATGAGACACAAAAGTGGGACAGAAAATCCTTACTGTTATAATGCTACCAACCTATTACATGTGGGTATTTTTTTTTTTGGGTACTTAATTGACCCGACTAGAAAAAATAAAATAAATATGCATCACTAAAAACGACCCGACTCAAACCCACTTAACTCAAACACCCGCCCGAAACACATGAAACAATCCCATACCCCCATACCACGACCCCAAAAGTAGAATTAATGCTTGATGACAGCCCGATTCAACACCCATTGTGGGGTATTAATGAAGGAAAATGAGGTGACATTATCTTAGTTGTACCAAGTTTCAATTTCGGTCTCCCTCACGTTTAGAGCCAAGTTATTAGGCAAACCAAGTTGAGCACGCATCAACATAACTCTTTTATCTTTCGCAATTAGACTAGATTTGAGACATTCTGGTGTTTAGTTGAGGTGTTTTGGAATGGACTTAGAATCATAATTCCTAATAATTCTAATTCTACCCCAACCCCCGGAATCTCAAACCCACCTTCCCCTCAAGTTTCTAAATCCATTTCACCCTCCATACAATTCAAGAGTGAACCAAACAATAATTAGTCGGTATGGAGTTCTAAATCCAATCCACCATGGTATCTCATTCCATTCCAATCCATTCCGACCTTTTGAACCAAACGCCCCCTAAATCTTTGATAGGAATCCATCCAGATGAGAATGAGCACAAGGAGGAACCACAAGAGGAACCGAAACCACGGAAGTAGCACCATCAGAATTAAACCAAAGCTACCTCGGCACAAGTTTACGTCTTCAGGCCTCGGAACTTCAATCCTGCTACTATAAAATTCCTAGTGCATACACTGTTATCAATCCAATCTGATCAACCAAACATATAGAGAAAAAAGTCCAGGCAAAATTGTAACAGAAGCATATACTCAATATATATACCTCTTCCAACACTAATGAAAATGATATTGAGAGTTTAAGGAACCCTGTCAATGTCATCAGTAAAACCAACTTTTTACAACCAACATAAAACTCTTGATCATACCAGAAGACAGTAAAACCACGACGGCAGAAAGAGACGCAACTCGACTAGCAAGAGTAAACAGTGACTTATGGGAGAAGAAAAACACCACAAGACGACTTGATCTTCAACAAGCTGCAACGAACGAGGTTGATGGTTCTAAAGACGGAAGAATCCAACCTTGCTCCTTGGCACGCTCCACATATGACTCAAACTTTTCCTTGGCATTGGGAATGTCGAGCGCCAGGTCATCAATACCATCCATGACGCGAGCAAACCCTTTAGTCATCTGGTTAGTAGTGATAATCCCCACAACAAAGCATTCTTGTAGTAAATCGAGCATCCTGTCATTTTTCTTCTCCATAGCCATGACCAGTGCTTTCTTCACAACCTCGTGGTTAAAAAAGGGCAACCCGAGATCCGTAATGCACCGACACGCTTCTCCAACAACACCTCCAGTCTCATACTCTTCTAGAAGCTTCCATATCTTATCTTTCGCGTCTTCTACTGCCCATCCACTCCCACCTCCCCAACACCTTAGGATTCTCTCACCGGCGTGACGAGAGAAAACAAGAGACCTGGCCATATGTACAGTTTCACTCCCACTGCAGTTAGCAGGTAGCTTGCAAGCTATCTCATCTAAGTTCAATGGTGCCAGAACATCGTCAATTACGGCCCTGGCAAGGAAGAGAGAAAGCTCATTAGAGGCATCCAATATATCTAGAGCTGTGTCTTCAGCGGATTCCAAGAGCAAGACAAAACCATTCACAATGTCTTCAGTGGAGAAGATCTCAATATGAAGTGCAGAAAGAAGAACGGATGCCATCTCTTTCTCCCGGTTTTTACGGTCCATAGCAAGAGTTATGAGCCTCTTCAAGAAGATTGGGTTTAGTTCAGGAGCCCCGAGATCTACGAGACTTTGAATGAGCTCCGGAATATCATCCGAGAGGAAGTATTCATGAATCATGGTCACAACCTCTTCCTTGTATCTTTTCACCTTCTCGTTGTCTTGCCTTAGCACAGCACCATCTTCGGTGGCAGATTTTGAGAAAGAAGAATCGAGCCATCCTTCAGAAATTGCTTTAGGTATCAAGGACTGAAACAATGACCTAGCTGACGGAATATCAAGACAAAGGTCATCGAGACTTTCCTCCATCCTATAAAACCCCTTTATCATCTGACTGCTGCTTATCAGCCCTTCATCATATGCTTCCTTCAATAGCTTTCTAATCAGTGCTTCGGCCGATTGCTTCTCCATGGATAGAACTAATGCTCTCTTCACAACCTCGTGATGGAAGAATGAGACCCCGAGCTCTCTAATGCACCTACAAGCTTCCATAGTATCTCCATTCTCAGCATATTCTCTAAGTAAATCAGTAATCTTCTTCTTCACTTCCTCAACAGTTAGATGAGTACTACCACCCCACTTCCGTTCTACGAGTTCTGCATGGTGTGGAGCCGAGAGATAGCTCTTGTCAGCAATTTGGATGGCCTGGAGCCCCTTGGAAGACGCTGGGAGAATTTTCTGAACTCTTGTAACGAATGCTGGAGGAAGTATGTCATCGACAACAGCACGAGCAACAAACAAGGCAAGTACATTGACAGCATCCGGGATATCAACAGAAAGGTCATCTGCTGACTCAAGCAGTAAAATAAAACCCTGACTAATTTGAGCTGGGCTGATAACATCCGCATAAAGGGCTGAAAGCAGAACAGAAGCCATCTCCTTCTCCTTGTCATGCCTATCCATAGACAATGACACAAGCCTCTTTATGAAATACGGATGGTATTCACTTGATCCTAGTTCTCTAATATCAGATGATGCCACTTCCACAACACCAGTGCTGAAGTATTCCTCAATGATCGAAACCACAGCTTTTTTATAATCATCCAAAGGATCGGTGACATCTGCCGCAACAAGTCTATATGGCTCCTGCCGAAAGCATACAAAATTGTACTAACAATGAGAACCCTCAATACAATATTGAGCGATGGAAATTTTAGATGAACACAAAAAGTACATCATAAAGCCTTTCAATAGAACTTGACTAGTTGTTATTACACATGCCATCAATGCTAAACACCAGAAAGCAAGAAAAGAACAGAATATTCACCTCGTCACTATCATAGTTAGGATCATTACGATCAAGGTGGGCCTCACAATCAGTGTCAATTAGCCTTCCCCAGGTCCCCTTTCCACCAGCGCCCTCTATAAGAATTAGAGATTCAAAAACCATCTTAGAAACAAAATTTAAATTCTTAGAAGAGTAGGATACAATAAGTATAGAAACACCATGACAGGAACTTTTCGTAACAAATCAAACAATAGGATACACTAAGTATTAGATACAGACAAAAAAGAGCAAGAGCGACACGTCTTGATCCCGATGGATTTGGAATTGGCCAGCATTACTTCAGCTCAGCAAATCAGTACATGATGGAAATAGTCCCGTCTAGATTCACATTCATAACTTAATGTAACAAGCTTTTAAATCAGTAGAGCATATACCAAAATCCTACATCTCCTACAATATCAAAATGCAAGCACTTATAACCTATGGAGCATCCCTACTAGAAGGAAATTGGTCATGGGTAAAAAGGATCCTTATCTTGAAGGAAAAAAGGCACATTCTTGAGATACAAAAGAACGCAATTGTGACACCCATGTACAACGCATGATAGTAATTATCAATTTATCATCACAAGTAACATTTACCACCAGCAAAGAAAAAATCCCAACATATTTACAGAATCAAACAAAAAGCCGTTTTCTTCTCATAAGACATTCACGCGGATCAGTAAACAATATCTGCTTTAACAGACAGACAAGTAAAATAGTTAACAGCCCCATATATAATCATCGTATTTATCAAACAGTAACATTACCATGTGCCTCAAGGCCTCCACGAGTTGCGGTGTAATCATTACAAACAAGGCAAAGGCTGGTTTCGGAGAACCAACAACGAAAATTGTGAAAAAATTGCATCGTATATCAGCAACTTTAGTGAACCAATGGAATCAAAGATTCCCTAATATTAGTCCCAAACTAACTCAATGTATTGCAGCAATAAATACTACTAAAGCCACCTCTTTCCTTTAATTCTCTTTTAAATGGAACAATATGGAAGAGTTAACCTATAGCTTTAAAAGGAGATCAACTTAAGCAACCTTATTTCAGCTACAAACACAACCTAAATAACCAATATCGTCTGCTTATTTTAAATGAAGTAAACATCCAAGAGAAATTTCCACACCAGCATGCGCTAACCCTAAGCTGACAATTGCATGAATCCTATTTCAGACACTGGAAAATGTTAATAACCTACAACCCCACCCCAATGCAGACTGTCCTAAGATTGTCAGACAACATGCCCTGTTGGATTCAACTAGAAGTGCCTATGCTGTTTCGCTTAACAATATCTTGCCAGTTGCTCGTATTTCAAAATCATGTCACTGGTTTTGACGGGTATTTACCGTCACCGTTTTTCCAAAATTATTGCTAACAAGAACATGAGAGCATTTTCCGACTAGTGACAAAAACAAAATCATAACAGTCACAACAACTCATGCTCCAATAGCATGATATAAGTATATTCACATAATTGATTTAGCCACCAAAAGACATGCCAATAATATCCTTTATCCACGAATTTAATCTGGTACATGTTTGTGGCATAGTAATGAATCCCAACCATGAAATACCACAAACATACAAAATATAACTAGGTTCCATACAAGAAAAGCACCTAAAACTTATTATGGCGCACTTCATTCTAGTCAATGAAACTAATACATTATAATTCATTCACAAAGTAACAGAAAATGATACTCACCCTTCTTAACTTTGATGGACTTCCCAGAATGTGTTCGACGTGTATGTTTCACAGATGGTGCCTTTCCTCCTCCTCCACCACCACCACCACCACCACCACATTTACCATGGTTGTTGTCACCGGCTAAAATAGAAGATCCTCTCGGGGATGACGACAAGCATTTTGAAGGAACCGGGGCCGAGTTCTCTACTGTAAGACTTGCAATCTTCAACACCTCCCTCTGCTCTTCTGTCAAAAATCCCTCCTTTGACGCCATCTCTCCAAATCAACCGACTTAAACCCTAAAACATCGGACATTAACATTAACACATACTAAAACCATTCCACTTCAATCATTATCACCCAACTAATACACACAAATTCACCAAAAATAAAAGGGTTAACTGATATACATCAATCTTAACTCTTGAGGACTTCAATCCCCGAAATCCAAATGATAAAATCATCAAAATTGGCAAATTGCAGCAACTATCGTATAATACAGTTGAACGGGGTAAAACGGCCTTCAATAATTATTGCCTAAAGCCATATTACAATGTCAGACGATCCTTGTATAAAAACACTCGTTTATTGATATAGTAATAAACGAGTGTTTAATCAATAAAAGGACCGTCTTACTCTAGACCTAATACCTTCCACGTCTCTTTCAATGAAACTCCCTCCATCTTAACTCATTTAATTACCTTTTCTTATTCTTTGTGATCGATATTTTAATCAAAGGAAAACAAATGATCCTTGTATAAAAACACTCGTTTATTGATATAAGTAATAAACAAGTGTTCAACCAATAAAAAGACCGTCTTACTCTAAACCTAATACCTTCTACACCTCTTTCAATGAAACTCCCTTGGGGCTCCGTCTCAAATCATTTCTTTACTTTTTTATTCTTTATTCTTTGCAACCCGTATTTTAATTAAAGGTAAACAAATGATCGGGACGGAGAGAGTAATAATTAATGAGTTGCACAACTCCACAAGTATTACAAAGAAATAAAAAGCTAATATTCTACATCGTACAACGGTCTTACACAATAATTTGCGTCGAAATCCGATACAATCTGGAACTAATAACAAAAATGCAACATCCATAAATTCATCAAGTAATAATAATAATACTATTTTCTATACTTTCCGATCAATCATATCGCATCTATAAAATCAACTCAATCAAATCAAAATCAAACTAAATCACTAAAAAATGTTACGCAAATAGAAAAAAAAAAAATCAAACCGATCTTTACCTCAAAATCCGAGCTTCAATCAAGATCAAAACCCTAACCCTAACCCTAATCCTAGCTCCAACAATCAAATCCCCAAAATAATTTCTGTACTTGGCCCGGATCTCGAGCCAAGACAGAAAAATAATACAATAAACAAACCGCAAAAAAAACTAAAAGATACAATAATATCTCAAATGTATCTAAATAAAGCGATTGAAATTCGCGAATTCGGAAACCCTAGAAAATTGGGGGGAAAAACGATTAATTTGAGATTTACGATTTTTCCTTTTTTTGTTTTTTAGTTATAAAATGTAAAAGACGGTTGAAGATGAGGATGGAGAAAAAAAGGGGGGAAAGAAAGAAGAGAAATGTGAGGGGTATTTATATGGAGGCTGTGATATTTAGATGGACACGTCAGCATTAGGTCTTTTAGATTTAGATAGAGTTTTTTTTTTTTTTTTTTTAAATTTTTTTGGATAGGGGAGTTGATGTGACCGCCACGTGGCGTTTATTTTCTAGATCTTGTGTTTGGAGTGGTGGAGTACTAGAGTATAGTGTGTGGGGGGGTATGGGGTGTGTGAAGTGACCGATTTGTCCTTGGGTTTGGGGGTGTTGGACTTGAGTCATTTTGGGTCAAGCTCGGGTTTATGGGTCACTACGAGTCGGGTCACTTTCGAGTTGGGTAGTTTCAGGTCAAGCTTTTATGTTAGTTTTGAGTTTTGGATCGTTTAGGTTAGATCAACTTTGTCATATTTTGTGTTGTGGTGTGGACGATGTGGTGGGAGTAGACAAGGGAATTGAGGATAAGGTGATTAGATTAGAAAATGAAATAATGTTATATGTAGTAATGATCTTATCCTATTAATTATGTTTTGAGTCTATTAAATGATGGGTTCTACTTAATATAGGAGGAAGGTATTGGGATTTTGATACTTATATGGGATTATATTATTATTCAAAGTTAGATTTTGTTTGCTTAATAAAGTTTAGGAGGTTATGATTTTAAATCATTTTGATTTTATTCTTTATATTCTTGGTGAAAAAGAAAAATAATCAGAAACTTTATATTTGTTTTACACTCCGTATCAATAATATGACTGTTTACTGAGATTAGTACATTTTCAAGCCGAGGAAAACAAAATATTTCTACAATAGTGGTTGTAGTTCGATTTTATAGTATTCGATAAACTGGAGGGAGTAGTAGTTTTAATGTGTATGGCTAACGAAGCGATTGTAGGGTTGAGGATAACTATATTTCATTAGGAATGTTACCAACCTTCTCCTTACAACCTTCTTCTCTAACATTAGCTTATAATAATACGAGTACTTATTTTCTTTGCACATATGTAAAAAAAAAGCGGGTAAACTAAATGTTAGAAGTAGTATTTAAACACTATATTAAAGTAGAAGGTTGGAGAAAATATCCAAATCAGAAGGTAAATAAATAATATTTCTCAAATTTCATTACACACTTTCATATTTTATGCATTAGAATAGTCATGTTTCTGATTCATTTTCTTTAATTCCTAATTGTAATTCTGAAGTTTATGTTATCATGTTTTATTGTGTAGTACACATTACGATATAGGCTGGACTCTGGAGACAATTAATGTAACATCAAATTTTACACACTAATAACTTAGAAACACATTTTTACATGGTTATACAACAAGTTCAAGCCATTCTCTACTATGTAGGCATACTAATCCCACAGGATAGAGAATTTGTAAACTTGTAATCCCAGAATATGTTACATCTCCATAACAAATTGGAGGCGGGTTTCATGCCAAAAGCAACTTCACGGCTTCACCTCCCTGTTTTAGCCGAGTTGTTATATACTCCGTGCTTCTTCTTGTTCTTCCAGAACTCGTCTTTCTTACCTTTCTTTTTAGTCAAACCCATTGTGCTATTAACAAGGCCAAGTATGGCTTTCTTGTCCCTCTTGTTTTTAATGGCAGCTTTGGCATCCAATATCCCTCTCAATTTTCGGTATGATTCTGGGTCTGGCACTTGTTTATTCTTCACCATTTGCTTATGGTAATAAAACGCCCTTTTAAAATCACGAACACGTACAAAGGCATATATAATTGTGCTATAAGTAATGGAATCGGGTTTTAGATTGAGAGCTTCCATCTCGTTCACCAGCTGCGGGATCTTCAGTTCTTGCCCTCCTCTACCGTAAGCGTTTATCAACATATTATAAGTCATAACAGTTGGCTGGTAACCAATTTTCCCAAATTCAAAAATCACATCTCGTGCTTCAACATAGCATCCCTGTGTAAAAATATGATACGAGATTGCGATAAGAAAGACTGAGATAAATATTAGGAATATGATCCGTGCTGCGACCAAAATGGTCATTAATATCATAAAGATGGTTAATAGCTAAAAGGTAACTGTCAGAAATAAGAGGGTCACTTGATTTTTGAGTAAAGTGGTCACAATAAACTATTCTAAAATTTGCACAAAAGAATATTAACAGGATTAGCTTCTAGGACATATGATACCTGCTTTGCCAACCCGTCAAGAAGAATGGTAAAAGTCACCCTAGTTCCTTTAATCTTTTCCCGAATCATGGCTTTCCAAAGTTTCATCAGTGTCTCAGCATCTCCAGCCCGCCTAAATGCATCGAGAAGGGCTGTATATGTCTCTATAGTGGGTTTGATTCCTTCCCTTTGCATGTTCTCAAAGGCTTTGTATGCTTTTTCATGCCACTCACCAATAGAATAAGCATGGATTAGAGCGGTATATGAATGAGAAGTCGGTCTTATGCCAGCTTTTTTCATTCTCAGGAACGCATCAGCAGCCAAGTCACTCAAATTCTTCTGCTTTCCATATGCACTTATAAGGCTTGTGTATGATTTAACATTTGGCTTTATTGCGGAATCCAACATTTCCTGGAGAAGCCTCTCGACAATATCAGGCTGCATTCTTTTACTATATGCATCCATCAGAATATTGTAGGTGGCAGAAGAAGGTGAAAGCTTTTTGTTATTCATCTCTACAAAGAGGGCTTCAGCTTCTTCAAGCTGGTTGGTCTTACAGTAGCCATCCATAAGTATGTTATATATAACAGTATTTGAGGAGATCCCTTTCTTCTCCATTTCTCCTTGAATGATAAGAGCTTGTTTCAGAAGTCCCTCGTCACAGAATGATTTGATCACAGCTCCTACGACCTCCAAACTCCATTTGACTCCTTTTCTATTCATTCTTTCAAAGAAATCCCACACATCTTTAGCACTTCTACCCTGTTTTCTCATAACAGTTATAATCACAGAACCAGTCACGCGATCCGGAAGGATATTATTCGATTCCATGGCCTCGTAAACCTCCATAGCGTCATTGTACCTACAATAAACCACCATTTGCATCAGAAGGCTTGATCATGAGACCCTCCATTTGATTACCCTATTGCATGTGTCAAGATTTTCTTATAAAAAAGTTATGAGACAGCTGTATGCATACAAGCAGCCATTTAATATAGCATCGATTTTCTTATACAATCCGAGCTTGATTGTATACTTAGAATCGTCTCACACAAGACTAATTGCTTTTCTTTTTGGTGTGAAGCTAAAGAGAGCCACAAGGACGGTTTTTGACGCTTATGGGTTTTGAACCACCTTCATAAGAACCATCATTCACTGACATCATCAGCTAAGCTCACTGATATCTACTGTTTTCACTTGATTACGCAGGTGGTTTTATGGTCCGCTAGAATTACCAAACTACACATCTGGCATGTGAATCGAGTACAACATTTCAATGTGTAACCGAGAGATAACAGTCCCTTACTAGAAACTACGATCCTCTCATTAAGCCTACTTATCCTTTCATGAAACCTCAATAGCCATCCCAAACAGATGCCACAGAGGACGAAACCCATAACATGAATCAGAGAGCATGCACTTCTTGTGCATGAAAGCCAGCTACAATCTTGAGTTATCTATTCAGGTGTCGGCTTTGTACAAAGTACAAACTAAGGTACAGGTGCAGTCTGCAGATAATAGTAAATGACGGGTTTCTACATTATAAAGTAAAACAAATCCTCTCAGTATCATACACTCGCAAGAAAACAGTGCAAGCATAATTATATCGGAAGCAGAAGGTAAGGAATGTGGAATTGTGGACAGCTAACAACAAGAAATTCGGAGACTTGATTACTAGAGTAAACAGATGAACAAGAAAGACTCTCCTCAACATTTATGAATTTCCTCATGGAACTCGATGAACATATTTTAGTTGAGCCGAAGATTTTTATGCTTCTATGCCAAACTACATGTAAATGGCCGGTTTCTTTAAGGTAATATTTCATTCTTGTGTCTCCTGTGAAAACCTAGGTTTCAGAAGACACTAGACAATACAATATCGATCTTGAAAGCGCATGTAACAATGGAAATGCTTCTAAACTACCATCATTTCTACATGACTATCACTTATTCACTTTATCTAGCAACATTGACCTTCTAGAAATGTATAAATAGGATATAATAACTCATGATTTCCACAGAGAACAAGTAATATACTTGTATACTACATAAGTACATATCAAAGAACATCACATAATCACTCATCCCATGCTCTAATTAGGTCATTTTGATAGTTTCAATAGCGCTATAACAATGGAGATGCTTCGAAAGTCTAAACTACCATCATTTCTACACGATTATCACTTTATCTACCAACACTAGTCTTTTAGACATGTGCAAATAGGACATAATAACTCATCATTTCCTCAATGAATAAGTAATACACTACATATCAAAAGAACATCACGTAATCACACATCCCATGATTTAATCATTTCATTTCACAACGATAGCTTCAAAAGCAACGAGAACAGAAGCAATATCGTACCTCCCACCGGATAGTAACCCCGACATTGCAGCATTATAAACATGAACATCCTTAAACTCCCAAGTATTAGGCAAATTCTTCCACAAAATCATTAGCTTTGCACCCAATCCCGCCTTCCCCAATGCAGGAAACAGCATTGTACAAGCTCTAGAAGTAACAAGCGACGGTTCCTGCAACCCCATCCATTCATACATATACAAGCAAGACATCATCATACCCTCCCCAATCATCAACCCCAACACCTCTATACATTCCTTCTCCCCTACTTTCCCTTCATATTTCCCTAAATGCTCCCCAAGTGTCGAATTCTCGTCTAAATTTCTCGCAATGCCAACAATTTCCTCCACAACACCTACAACTTGACAACTTTCATCCACACTCACTTCAACTTTCTGCTCAATTTCCTCCCTATTCGCCTTAAAACAACTTCCCTCCTCGCTTTCTTCCACAGTATCAATTCCACGAGCCAAACGCCACGATGTACGACGGTTTCTTTGCAAAGATAACTTGGATTCATTAGGTGGGTCTTGGGTTGAAGTCCTGGACTTGAAGAATTTATATAATGGGTCATCAAAAAGCTCCTCAATTTGCTCTTTTTCACGCTCATTTTCAAGAAATGATCGCTCAATTTCCTCCTTTTCTTCCTCTTCTTCGAGAAAAGGGAGGAAAATGGAGGACGATAAGGAAGACGAAAAAGATGAAGATACAGAATTTGAACACAAACATAAAAGTTTCAATCTTTGATGCCCACCAAACAACAAGCACGGTTTTGGAGAAACACCATAACTATACTTCTTTGTCGTCGAAAAGCTAAAAATTGGAAGAGATTGGCTCAATAAATCCATATTTTCTCACTCAATTTCAACCAAGAAATGAACATATGATTGTTCTGAACAAACCAACAAAAACCCATAAATCATAAGCTAAAAAGTTTGAGGAATTTGACATAGAATGTCAGCTAGGCATTTCGTCGAACAGTTGGCGGGCATAGCTCAAAACACTTGAAACTTACACTGAACTACTGAAGATGTTGGATTGCTTGCTATAAATGGTTCGCAGTCAATAATAATCCACTAATACGTTGGTGTAATTGTGTTGTGTAACTCTCTGTGAATAGATACGGAATTTGGTCGTAGAGTTTTATCGAATTGTCGCCATTAATGGACCTACGACTCTACGAGTTAAAGTTTGTGTACGCATAAATGGTTCGCAGTCATGTTCCGATAAGTGGCCATAAGTCCATAAGAGTGATAACTGATAAGCCCACACGGGTTTAGATTTTTTTTTCGTTTTTCCTTTCCGGTCAATCGTTGTCCTTTCATTTTTGCACAAAGAGCGAATAAAGTATGGGGGCATTTGTGGTTCCGGTGGATGGATGACAAGTAGACAGTAGTCTCATTGACTAATCAAATTATTCATAGAAAACCTTCCAAATATAGAATGAACAACAATTAACTAAGACAACCTAAATAGAAATAGGAGAATAATTGACCGGGGCGGAGAAAGTACGGATCAATATGCATAATAAAATCAAACTAACTTAAAATTACACATCATTATATCTAATATTAGAAGATAAACGAAAAGACAATGTAGCTAAACACGGAACACGGGGATGTGAGATAACATACTCTTTAGCGAAAAATTACACGAGCGTGACAACCCTCTAAGGGTTGCCTTCACCGATATTGTGAAGAAACTCAATAACTCCACATGTGAGCTGTCCACATTGATAAAAGAGAAGACAGATTACCACTTTATAAGACAACTGGTTTTGACAACTGGTTTTAGAGTGGAACCCCCTTAGCTTTATGAAGCGGACTCTCTCTATTATTCAGTACAGATACAGGCTTACAGACCAGGCCTGAATCAGGTATTGACACGTATGAAAGAAGAAACAAGATTCAATCTTCCAAATTACTCCCTTCTATTCACTAAGATCTTCCACATTTTCTAAAACGACAAATTTATTAAGATCTTCCACTTTCCTTATTTGTCTATTATTTGTAGTTATAATAATTTATGACCCTACATTCTCTTTCTTTCACCTAAAACACAACATCATTCAACAAAGAAGGGAGAAAAATACACAAAATTTATAGGTTGTAGTTTGTAAACCTAATTTTACTTGAAAAAATAGTAAGTACCTTAGATGAAGAATATTTTTCTGATTATAGGATATATTGACTATTGTACTCGACAACTGTACGAAATTTAATAGTAATCTTAAAATACATACATTACTTAAATTTATATTTTCCTCACAAATCACAATAGTATTAGTAAAAAGTCTTAGTCTTACAATTTTTAAAATATCGATTGGTTGACACTTTAATACTTATACTAGTTTTAAACCCGTGCAAATTGCACGGGTATATTGTTTTAAAATTTGTTATTATAGAAAAAAAATTATATATGATGAAGTTTTATTGATTAATAGATGAGTTATAAAATAATTTTTAAGATTTTAGATCTCAATTATAAATTTTCTAAATTTCATTTGCAATTATTATAAATGATACATTATGTATGCCGAGTAATTGTTGTAGTACAATATACTTATATACCGCTAAATTTGAGTTTCTTACTCAGGCTGCTTTAAAAAATCCCGACTTATATAAGATTGAACAAACAAAAATTTTCGAATGAAAATCAACCCGAAATTGAAATTGCATGACTCTAAATAGTACCACAGTTGCAATTTCTTAAACTCGTTTTCATTAAAAACGAAATCAATCACCCATTTTTCATGTTTAAAATGAAATTATTGACCCATATTCATTTAGTACATATTACTAATTAGTAAAGTGACAACTTGAACTTTTGACCCGTGTCTGGTCAAATTGTTAAATATTCAAACATGTTAAATAATCATGAAAACATGTGATAATTAAAAACTACAGATTAAATGATATACTTTAGAAATTTTATTAATATATAAACCGCATTATCAGTTATGTTATAATGGTAAGGTCAAAAAATGAGATATATACCTGTCGAAAATTGACCCAGACCAACATGTATATTTTAAGGTCAAAACTTGTAAATTATAACTCGCTAATAAATTGACCCAAAATGTATAGTAGTTTAGGTCGAAATTTGGTTTAACCCGCTTGATCTAAGATGCTAAAGATAGACTTTTGTCTTAAATGTGACTATAATAGTGTTATCTAAGTCCCACCCCTTTAAAAAAAATGATTTTATAAACTTAATTTAATTCGTATTATGACCATAACTGGATTCATAAAATGTACGACTTGAAATACGGAGTATTATTTTACCTACACAACGATAAGTCGATAACTATCTAATTCCTAGGTACACAATAACAAATTAGCAACCTAAACAATAGGATAGTTAATACGAAGTAGTAATCAATAATGTTCGGGCCAAAGTTAACGTCCCAAAGCTTCAAATGTGTCTTGATACGAAAATCGTTTAAGCCTTTTTTACTACTCTCAGTCTCTCACTGACTTACCTCACCTTCACAAAGTCTATTTTAAAAAAATTGTTCGCCTTAATACATTACCCATTAATCCTCCGTTCACCTCGTCATCATCAGCCTCCTCTTCACTATTAAATGATTTACCCCATATAATTAGCAGGATCTCTTATAATTATTTTTTTGAGTTTTCATTCCATGATCGTAAAAAGGTTAAATACTTTTTTCATATCCAATATCAATATTAGTATTTTTGCTATGTTTTTTAGAAACATTTTTTATATTTAATTTTTTTGTGGGTATATTTTTATTATCAAACAATCCTGTCAGTTGGTTTTTTCCTGTTTTTTTATAATTTTTTTCAGAAGTTTATTTTTTGTTGCTAGATCCAGTGTTTAGACTCTTTGTTTTAGGGGTTTGTAGATTTGAAAATACTTTTTAAAAATTCTCCAAATTTAATATTTTTTTTTATGAATAATAAATATCAAATTTGTTGATAAATATAATTAATACTACCATTTATCAAACTTTTTTTAGTTTTGTCTTGTTAAATCAAAAATATCATATGTTATTCAGAGAAATAAAATGTTCTTCTTTACTTTTCCTTAAATTAAGGGTTGTTTGACATCTCAGCAACATGGTTGTTGCCCATGTTGCTTTCTTAAAGTAAGATTAAAAAACAATTAGCAGCAACTAGATATCGTCTTTCTTAGTACAAGACGTGCGACATATTATTTAAAGAACTTTCATAGGAATAAATCAACTTAAAGTGACTACTCCTATGATATGTGGTGTTATGTATTTTATTTATGTGGTTGCCAAAAAGAAACATTAAAAAACACCAACCAAACGAATATAGTAGCTTTTACTCGTTAATATAATATTTAAGTTGCTCTCAATTGCCCTTTTGATTTTAATATATATTTCTTGAATTTTTTTAAACTTGATCTTATCCTAAAGGACGACATATAATGCACTTTTCCACTATAAAAATACACGAAATCTAGCTACTTGCAAAATGGTCCATGGAGTTACAAACTAACAAAGTGATCTCTAACAAAGTTAATATGGCTCACGATGTATCACCGTATGGTTCAATTGAAGAGTCGAATTGATATGATTTACATGTATGTATACTGTATACATATATACTTGGCTAAGTGAATTAAATGGATGTGCATGTATATCAAGTGTGGGTAAACAATGGAAAAAGAAATCAAACATAGACTCCGATATTGACCTGATAAATTCACTATCGTTTTTATAGTGTTACTAAAAAGAGAATGAATAGTAAGATATCGGTCAAAGATTTAATTAGCTTGTACTCCCTCCTAGTTTGATTGTTGAATTGCTCCCTATTTCCATATTGAGCTTAGTTTGGTGTTGTTCCCTCTTTTCTTATTCGGAAGCTTTTGTGTGGTCCAAATTCAATTGTATGTGGAATAGTGTGTTTTATGTGGTCCAAATTCACTTTCTTAATCCTTGTGTACATAAGAAAAGGGAAGAACATGTAAACTAGAAGGAAGTATTTGAGTAGCATTAAACAGATCGATAGTGGCGTTATCTTGTCCTTTTAAATAAGGGCTTTGTATGAACAATTTTAGTAAATTCAATCAGTTAAAAAAACAAAAGAAATTTTGTGTAAAACGGATTTATACCCTTGTGGATTTATACCCTTGTTATTGGAAAACTAAAATTTATTTTACTTTATTATTAGAGATATTATTATTAGGAGATACAGAGTATTACTAGAGATATGTATTATTAGAGTATTATTTTTGTTCATTAATTTTTTGTTTGCTGCAAAGAGTCACAAATACAATTTTAATGCTAACGGATATGTAATACCCCATGAGATGTGAGGAGAGTTGTCAGGAGACTTGTTCTTTTAAGCTTGAGTGAGGACAAATAGTGGATTTAAATGTGTTCATCTCATCTTATTGGAGTTGTATTACGACTGAAGACGGTGACCGGTCGGGATGTTATAGGATATAAACTCATATTATGAGTACATTGCTTATAACTTTACGAGTAATTCTTGTGTCCTCCGGGAGTACGGTCCCTCCTTACCCTTAAACTAGTTAATACTCCGCTTTCTTTCTTATTACTCCTAAATTACTCCTAATAAATATTTACAATGCAGTTTATAAGGTTTTGTAGCACGACGTGTCACCAAGATGCAGGGTGCTTTATCCATAATACATGATAATTAATAAAAATATACTACGTGGCTTGCCTACTTGTAAAAAGACACGTAGGATAAAATTTGTGACTGCACTAGCTCTATATACGACGTTACTCAATTCCAAGAGTCGGAATTTTCCAACTTGATCCCAAATATCTGCCCCCTTGTGTTTTATTTAACTCTTTTAAATTCCACGTTGGACAATATCATGTATTGTCTCCTAAAACAAATGTTGGAAAGATTATTCTTGGAGGAACATTGCAATAAAATCTATAATAACGTCAACTAGATTTTGTAAAGGTCACCTTTTTTCTAGTTGAGTTGAATAAGGGGCCAACAATAAAAATTTAAAAATAATGTTTATGCTTTAATAAGATTTTGATTTTATAAATTTTGTTCATTTATTAAAATAATTTCAATTTAAATTTTCAAACAAGTAAAAATATATTTCTACTCTGTCCCGGTCATTTGTTGTCCTCTCATTTTGACACAAAGACTAAGAAAATAGTAAGAGATTATTTGTGATTTCATTTAATGGGTGATTAAGTGGACAATAGTCCAATTTAGTGATCAAATTACTCATAAAAATCGTTTCAAATATAGAAAGAATAACAATTGACAGAGACAGCCTAAAAAGAAATATGACAACAATTGACCGTGACAGAGAAAGTAAGTATTACTGTATTAGTATTTCTTACTAGTCCAATGCTACTATCTCCTTTTCCTTTTATTTTTGCAGATCTTTTTTATTTTTTCCGGGTTACCCACGTAAGAAGTTCTTATCACCAATAAAATACGAACGTGTTATTATACACCTCACCTAGTCACCTGAACTAATATTTTTTTTTTTAATTTTTTTTTTTTGGTAAGGTAAGAAAATTAGATTGATCATGTTGGATATGACCAACCTATATCATTCTTTTGAATGAGCGAGATAAACCGATGCCAATAACTAATCCCATTTATTTATTTATTATTTTGGATCGAATATTTCTTTTCATTTTGATATCATATGAGTTATTTAACCATTATAAGTATTTTAAGTGTCTTTTGGACTCGACACTAAAGTTACAAAGAAAGGTGAATTTTGCCTTACCAATAACAACTTTTGTGGCAAACGCATGAGGATTGACTATGCAAAACATAATAATTATTGGAGACAAAAAACTCAAAAAAGGTCTTTCCATTGTCTTTAGAGTCTAGACTATAGAGAAGCCTCCCGCTTTTTGCCCACTTCCTCCAAAACTTGGTTGATTGTTCTGAGTTTCTGACTAATAAATGAGAAGAAAATGTTATATATCGGATGAATTATCTCAGACTTAATTTATATTGAATTTATGTTTATTTTTTTATGAGGTTTATAAGTTATATTTAAGTTTTTTGACGGCAAAACTCAAATATTTTTGAGCTTGTAGTTATTATTTTTTAGTATAATGTTTAAATGTCTGACTCATAAACTTTATGATAAAACTCGTAATTTTTAGAACAAAACTCGAAAATGTTATCTTACTGCTCGGAAACTATACCATCTGATGTATTGCCCCCCAGTGAATAAATTGGAGGGAAAATGGTAAGCATAAAAATACTTAAAATATAAATTATAGAAAAACCTTCTTTTATTATATGGATCATTATTACCTATTACTACAAACTTTCATACCTTTTAAATATGTACAGAGTATATCCAAAATTAACGTTAAGGTGTGAGTTAAATCGCAAGATTACTTTCTTTTTCCTCTCTAACAAATACGATGCAAGTCATATTTGTTATTTGTATAATTGTATATCGTTTCCTTACTTAGCATAAGTAAAACCGATAGTAACGTTATTATTGAATTAAGATCCTCTTTATTTCTTTTAGAAAATGGAGAAAACAAATAACCAATTCCTCTCCCCCACCCAGAAGGGGCAATCGGGTCAGTCGGGTCGGGACCCAGAGGTAGCAATCGGGTCAGTCGGGTCGGGTTTGGGTCGGGTCGGGTCATATCGGGTTCGTGTCATATCGGGCCAGACTGCCCTTTCGGGTCTGGTCGGATTCAGGTCGGTTCGTTATCGGGTCAAATGATACATCGGGTCGGGTCGGGTTTTGGCCGGGTCGTAATCGGATCCGGTTATTTTATCGCAATATTTCAATATTTTTCCATTAAATCTAGATTTAAATTATTATTTGATTTAGTTACTTCATTTACAAGTCAAACATATCAATTTAAACAATAAATCACTTTCATTTTGATCATTATTAAGCTTAATAATTGTCAGGCTGTCAATTTAATCGGGTCAATTATCTTCGGGTCGTCATCGGGTCGGGTCGGATTGGTTTTGGGTTGCAGTATTATCGGGTCGGCTCTGGTCGTTTTTGCTCGGGTTTCAGGCCGGGTCGCGCGGGTCGGGTCAGACTTGCCAGCTCTACTCCCACCACATTGAATAATACGGAGTATTTTACTAACTAAACTCATAATCTATTTATTTTTACACATAAAATTAGAATTATTCGCTGAGACAATATTACAATCTCGACCACTTGAGGGAATTGGTCTCTCCATTTCTTAAAAAGAAACAGATTGATTAAAAACGGTTTATATCCGTGTTAAGTGAAACGGATTGATTAGTGAATAGTGATTACTAAGAGCATCTCCAATGGTTCAACAAAAGGACTTGCTTGCAAATTAAAAAGTTTTCAAGCTAGTTGCTCAACCATTGGAGAGCTCCACATATACTAGCCTAGTTTGAGCAACTAGCTTCATGGAGCTAGTAGCTCAAATGGACCTACAAAGAGATATATACCAATTAAATAAATATAGTGGCTCAATTTAAGCAACAATTCAATTAGCTTAACCATTGGGGAAGTTGGTAGCTTATAAATGTTATAGCTCAAAAAGTTGATGTGCAAAGCTGCTAAGCTAGTAAAGTTATTGCTAATCATTGTGGATGCTCTAAGAGCATCTCCAATGGTTCCTTAAAAGGACCTGCTTGCAATTTCTTAAAAATTTCAAGCGGGATGCTCACCATTGGAGACGAAAATGTATGACCCGCTTGAAAGCCACACTAGCTCTACCAAGCTACTAGCTTGATTTTATGTAGCTTGTTTCTTATTGGTTGATTAATGTGAAGTGGGTCTTTTCAAGCTACAACATGGTTGTAGCTTACCATTGGAAGACTATGTAGTTTGAGAGCAATGTTGCTAGAAATTTGATGTGGCATGTTAAGCTACAATATAATGTTGCTTACCACTAAAGATGCTCTAAGAGCATCTCCAATGGTACTTTTGGAGGACTTGCTTGCAATTTTTGCAAACTATTAACCATGTAGCTTACCATTGGAGGAATGATTTTTATATGTAGCTTGCAAGCATGGTAGCTTTAGCAAGCTACATGGTTTTGTTTATAAAAAATTAAAAGTAAATTTTTTCATTGGATAAAAATAATAATATGGGCCCGTACAAACTACAACATGTTGTAGTCTCCTATTGGAGCGGTTTGTAGTCAGAAAGCATGGTTGCTAGAAAAATCGATGTGGCAAACCAAAATACAATGTATTGTAGTTGTCTATTGGTGATGCTCTAACAACTAACAAATACTCATCAACCTATCCACCTCACACAAACGTGTCAGAAAAAATAATATCCAACCAACCAATGGACCCCACATATCTCTCTCCTACCTGTCTATAAATCACACAACACAACTTCATTACCTTCACGATTTTCGCTACCCTTTCGCATTTCCCACAAACAAATTAACAACTTTAGCAACATCCCCAACTAATACGAAAACCATTCCAAACCGTCTTACACACGACTAACTGTTACCGTATAATTTACAATCAATCATGTGTCCTACTAAATTTTCCGTCGAACATCCCCTTAAATCCATCGGAAACTTCCTCATTTCCGATAAAATCGTCGAAAACCTTCCAAAATCTGACGTGGCTGTTGTCACCTCTAGTGGCCTTCGCATTCTCGCTCATTCTCACATTATGGTATTTATCGTCTCTTCGTAACATCTCTAATATTTGTCGCAATTCACGTATATTCGTGTGTGCACAATAAACGTAAACTATTGACCGAGACAGAAGAAATATCAATGGAGAATTGATCATTTTTCAATTTTTTAAAAATTGAAATGTAGGATTTAATTAATTTTGATTTTAATTACGATATTGTGCAAAGGCAATTCACGTATGTTCGTGTGTTTACCAGCACAGTAAATAACGTAAACTATTGACTGAGACAGAAGAAGTATCGATAGAAAATTGTTCATTTTTCAATTTTTTTTTAAAATTGAAATGTAGGACTTATTTAATTTTGATTTTAATTGTGATATTGTGTAAAGGCAATGGTGTCGCCGGTGATGGAGAACGCAATGGAGAAGGCGAAACGGAATCCGAAAACAGGGGAGAAAGTTATTTCGATACCTGGAGTTCCGTCTGAAGCGGTCTCATCCTTTGTTCGATTCCTTTATTCATCAAGGTATTTCTCATTTACTTTAATACTTACTCCATTCAACTCCACCCTACCAAATTATTTTTTCACGTTTGCCGAAACATGTTTTACGCGATAAATATCGTTCGCTACGTGTTTTCAAAAATTATAAAAGTTGCATATTAATAATGTACTCGTAAAGACGAATCAAATAAGATCACACATGAATATATTTTCACTTATATATTGAGAGAAAATTGCAATTAGATAGCGACTCATGAATAGTGTGCGAAAATAAAAGTGGTAGAGTGAAGTTGAAGGGAGGAAGTACTATTAAGCTTTACAAGATCAAACCGGCTAAATTAGTGGACATCTGTTGTCTTAATAATATACTCCGTACTAGTTTTTATATTTTGAAATTACTCAATTAGATAGGGTAATATAAAAATCTTGTGTAATACCGGTTTTACATAAAAAGTTTGTTTGAATGAATCACGATATTTGAGTAAACCGATCTTAAATGAAATTATTTGTTTACGTGGACAGTTATTGTCATCTGTTAATCTTTACTTTTAATCAGCAAATCCAAGTGATCTAACTAACGTGGAAGATTAAGGCCCTGTTCTTTTGGACTTAAACTCACCCCCTTTAAGTTCAGTTCAGCTCCTATAAGTTCAGTTCAGCTCCTATAAGTTCAGTTCAGTTCAGTTCAGCTCCTATAAGTTCAGTTCAGCTCCTATAAGTTCAGTTCAGTTCAGCTCCTATAAGTTCAGTTCAGTTCAGCTCCTATAAGTTCAGTTCAGCTCCAATAAGTTCAGTTCAGTTCAGTTCAGCTCTTATAAGTTCAGTTCAGAAAAGTTCAATTCTTACAAATTAAGTTTAGAAAAATTATACGAAATATATTATTTATGAAACCGATATAAAAACATTTGACATTAATTATTGGATACATACATTATCATTGAGACCGCCCGAAGAAATTGTAGAGTATTTCAACTATCGACATTCATTATTTTTGAATGAAAGTTGAAATGACATTTGGTTAATTGAAAAAAAAGGTGGAAGATGTTAACAAAATATGCTCTAAATGTCACAAAAGTATCAAATGTCTATTATTGTTTCTACATTCACACTCCATAATTTTATAAGGATGCATACTCTTGGAATACCTATTATACAACATGACGTGAATATTCAAGAAACAGTAGATTCAGACATGTTTGATTATAAGCGGAAAAATGCCATGTTCAAGATACGAAACAAGATAGTAAAAAAACATTTGGCGAGACAATGGATTCGTTGTTTCGAGTGGTAGTGAAGATGAAGAAGAAAGTGATGAGGAAGATGATGATATAGAAATAGATAGTTAAAAAACGATGTAATATGTAATTTATTTTTTTATCGTAATGTAAACGTAGTAATCTGTATCAACAAACAAATGTATATAAATCGGAATAATTTTATTATCTTACCTTATGTTTTAGAGTATATTTTTTTTTGTATGACAACCCTTTCCAAAAGATAATGATTATAATAAAGTTCAGTTTAGTAAAGTTTAGATTATATAAGTTCTATTCAATTAAGTAAAATTAAGTTCAGAAAAGTTCAGCTCCTATAAGTTCAGTTCAGTTCAGTTCAGCTCCTATAAGTTCAGTTCAGCTCCTATAAGTTCAGTTCAGTTCCGCTCTTATAAGTTCAGTTCAGTTTAGCTCCTATAAGTTCAGTTCAGCTCCTATAAGTTCAGTTCAGTTCAGTTCAGCTTCTATAAGTTCAGTTCAGCTCCTATAAGTTCAGTTCAGAAAAGTTCAGCAAAATTCAGTCCAAAAGAACAGGGCCTAAATCACTACTCCATACTTAATTCGGATTAGAAACAATTCTAATATAAAAAAAGTAAAAAAATGAATAGCGATTAGAAAAATAGAATAAGTAAACAAATGACGGAATAAAAAATTCTAATCTATGTCTGTGTTGGTTGCATGTTTGAGAGTTTGTTGAAGTTCAACTGTCTGACTATGTTTTAACTTTTAAGTTAGTTTACTTCTGCACAAATTCTCATTTAAGATGGGGTATCCGTCTTAAGCTTAAAACGGGTACCATATTCTCTCACAAAATACCCATCAAGGGTGAGTGAAGAAGCACATGGGGGTGCCCACCTTGTCCCCTCTACCCATTTCCACTTACAAAATACCCGTCGCAAGATCCGACCCGTCACAAGCAAGACCTACTACAAGTAACGCTTCTTTTCTCGTTAAAAATATCAACGAGTTGAATATTCAAATGGAGAATAATACGTATCATAAAATATGTGGAAAATCAAATTTTTGGAAACTGTCAATTTTTGGTTTTCTCCCATAGACGTTTGATTTAGGATAACGATGTCTTAATTCAGCCACTCAATAGATTGATGTAAACAGAATTACAAAATGATAGATTTTCTACAGTTTAATTGTGATGTGCAATAAAGCATAGATGATAGATGTGGAAAGATAAGGTGTGGAAATTGTTATTGGTCACATATCTCATTCATTATTTCTCCAAAATTTCCGGACTAAAAATTGTTCACGAATTATAGGAGAATACGTCTCATGAAAGACGGTATCTCAGTAAATTTGTTGAGATGCAATTTTATAAATGAAAGGGAAAACGGTACAACAAGCTAAGTAATATACTAGGTATGATTACAATATATATAGGTACAAAATTGAAAAATGATTTTGGATGACAATGAACACTAAAAGGGTCACAGAAAACATATAAAGTGGTACGAATGAGTAGTCTCTTAATAATTTAGCGAGAGACCGTCTCTCCCAAGTTTTAGTGATTATAGAATAAGACCGATTTAGTCTTAGACGGTACTTTTATTAGTTATACATTTATACACTCACATATTACAATTTTTTCATACCCTTGAGGACTTAGATCAACTGGTTGGGGATAGCGAGAGCTTTACCACCCTACTACCCTAGTGGTCTTACTCGGCTCCATCCTAATTAAATCGGATGGTTTGAAAAACTTGTCTAAGTCCCGTTTTTAAGTAATATGTGATATCTGATTAGGAATTTGTTACATGTTTATGTAAGCAGTTGCACAGATGAAGAGATAGACAAGTATGGAATGCATCTACTAGCTCTTTCCCATGTGTTCTCAGTGCCAAAGTTGAAACAGAGATGTACTAAGGGATTAGCTATAGGCCTAACAATTGAGAATGTTATTGATGTTCTTCAATTAGCACGACTTTGCGATGCACCCGACCTTCATCTGAAGGGTATGAAGCTGGTTTCGGGTAAATTTAAGGACGTTAAGAAGACTGAGGGATGGAGGTTCGTTCGAAAGCATGATCCTTGGCTAGAACTCGATGTTTTACAGTACATCGATGAAGTTGAATCGGTAAATCTCATTTTAGCGTTCTGTTTTCGGTCATTTCATTAATGTTTATTTCGCGCAACTAACCGTTAGTCAGTGAAATCATGATTAAGCTCTGACTGTGACATATTTATTTGCTTGCTGAGTCTCACTGAGACTGAGAGTACTTTGAATTTTCGAAACAGCATATGTGAATATGAGTCGGTGTTACATGTGAAACGTGTTATACAGAAACTGTCAGTTGGATTAAATCGGATTAATTCTGATGTTATTTTTGATAAAGTTCTATTTATTTGTAAAATAAAATTTCCTAAATTTAGAGATGTATTTGGAAGACCATTTCTTTCAACATCTGACAGCTTACAATCTTTACATGTCTTGCACCATATCTGTGCTGATTTATTTAGATTATATATTGAAAATTTCAACATTATTAATATGAATATTTTTCTATAGTCAACATGCATGAATCCCATTTTATCAAAGATTTTATGTGCTTGACTAATTAATTTGCTATTTCGTCAAATGTTTTGATTAAACATAAACAAAATATGTATTTGCTTCGAGTCAACTGATTAATACATTTAATTAAAATAATTATCGCAAAAGAATAAAAACGTAAAGAACAATCTGAGTATAACTTTATTGATTCATGCTTGATCCGAAAATGAGATGATGTCACTAGATGATACTGAGTTTCTTTAAATTCGGAATTATGATATGCAGAGGAAGAAAAGATCGAAACGGCACAAGGAGGAACAGCGCCAATATTTACAGCTAAGTGAAGCAATGGACTGTCTGGTGCACATATGTACAGAAGGGTGCACCAGTGTAGGTCCCTATGACATGGACCCAAACAAGAAGAAAGAACCATGCAAACGGTTCGCCACGTGTCACGGTTTGCAAATGCTGATTAGGCATTTCGCTACGTGTAAGAAACGGGTTAACGGCGGATGCTCCAGGTGTAAAAGGATGTGGCAGCTTCTTAGACTGCATGCTTCTATGTGTGAACACCATGACCATTGCAGAGTTCCTCTTTGCAGGTACCTCTTTTGTTCTTATTTAGTAGCTGCTTATTGTTTTGTTTTTGTTCTCAATTTCCTTCTATGTGATTTGTTCAAAACAAGGCCTTTTTTTGTCCTTAGCATTTTGCCAAAAATCTGACCTAACATAGCTTTGGATTGAATACTTACAGCCTATGTTGGCTCGATTAGAAATGTTTGATACGGCCATACGGGTGTGTGTCCAACGCAAGTGTCGGATTCGTCTATTTTATGGAAAGAAATCATGTTTTTGGTCTAGAATGAAGTCTCCAAGTGTCCTACCCACGTCCAAGTGTCAAGTGTCCGACACGAGTACGCGAGGTAATGTTAGAGAGTCCTAGCAACACAACAACAATGAGTAGTCCCCTAACGATTGGTCAAGAAGTTTGCTCTATTCACAATTTCCCATAGAAGGAACCGAATCGTAACCTCCTAATTAAGGACTTAGCCGAACAACCAGCACACAAAACCTACTTAGTTATTGCGATCACATTTTAAAGCGATATTGACCGCGTTTAGCGACTTTTCTATCGCCGGGAGGCCCGGGACATGCACCCAACAAAGTCTATAAGTTACCTTTTCTTCATTATACCTTTTAACCTACTTTTTCATACAAGTTCATTCTTGTATATACTTACTTTTGGCGAGTGGTCTGCCACAATAATTGAGAATACGTCAAAAAAAATATAAAAACGTGGGAGATTTGAGGATGCAATAAATTCTTCAAAGTCCCAAATGTTATGATAACTCAGAAAATTGTTGGTCCATACAAATGTATAGTTATTGATAATTTGATGCTTTTTTTTTTCAACTTGAAAATTGAAATGTGTACTTTTGACAGCCAATTTAATTTGTTATTTTGTCAATCATGGACCCCAACTAAATAATTTTAAAATATCTTTCTACTTGTTTTATTCAGATTTTTAGACAAATTTCTATTTGTGGACCGAAAATACACACATTATTATGTCCATTTGTTTGTAATTGCGATAACTATAACTGGGGAAGGCTCATTGTCCGTCTTTCGGTGGTCACACAATCTTTAATTGCATGTTAATTTGTTAATCAAATCATTACAGAAATTTAATACAAGTATCAAGAGACAGTTGAGATCTTGTGAGTTGTGATTAGTACTTCTATTGTTATTTCAGTCACATTATCATTGTCCTCTATATAGGTTAGGGACTTAGGGATGTGACTATCGACCAACAATATTAGTAGTACGATATTTCTCAATTATTTGTTTACTTTTGATTAAAATACATCTCACATTCTCACAAACATAAAGAATAAAAAAAGAAAACAAATGAGCGGGACGAAAAGAGTACTTATTAGTCAAGTATCGGAATCATCGCCTTTCCATTGATTATATTAGCGTTTGATCACATAATATATAGGAATCGGTCTAAATCTATGCAAAATAAGAGAGACCGGTTATGGACATGACGGTATTTATACATACATAGAAATTTTGACATGACCTTTCTTTTGAATAAACTCCTATTAGTCCTATATGCAATCGGGGTGGTATATGTGATTTTCAATTAGACAATTGTCGACAACACGTATCTATTATGTTTCGTTTACTTTTTCGATTGACGAGTATTATTTGATTTGGTTGCTAACGCACATTGCATAATTTTAAAAATGATCAGGCAGTTCAAGTTGAAGATGCAACAAAGGGAAAAGAAGGCGGAAGATGCAAAATGGAGAGTGTTAGTAAAGAAGGTGTTGCTAGCCAAGACCGTGTCATCATTGTCTGTGCTCACCGAAGCGGCTGCACCACATCAAGTGACAAAGCACTTTTGTGATGCGTCGCCATTGCACGGTTGTAATGCAGATGCCTAAGTTGCTTATTGCTCTCGGTGTACAGATTTCGGGTGAGCTCCCTTTTTATGAAGGGGTATAGCCGTATAGCATAGAATATACTGTAATCAATCATTTAGTTTCTCTTAAGACGTATAGACGAAGGTATACGTCTTAACTCTTAACAATAAAACGGAGGTCCGTTTTATTGATATAGTTCATATCAATCAATATATGTTGATATAATTCTACTTTGTTCATCTCTCTACAGTTGTAGTTGATAGGGAGAGGGGTTAAAGTATGGTTGTACATTGTTGTCAGAATCCCGATTTGATCCTACGGTTATACGATTTTACGATCCAAAAACGCTTGACCGGTTCCAGATCTTACGATTCTATTGTGGTTCTAGAATCTTACGATCCTATTTTTGGGAAAAATTTTAGATGTAGGATCATAATACGATCTTACGATTTTACGATTCTACGATCCAATTTTATAGGAAAAAGAATAAATATATATTTTATATAATGACATTGTAAAATCCGAATTTTGTGTAAGTTGTACAAACATGTTCATAAAATAACACTAAAACTAATAATCATCGATAATTTATGGATAAATATTAATAATAATGTATTTTGATCTTCAACTTTATGTATTTACCAAATAAAAAACTATATTTAGTTAATTTATAGGATCTTACGATCCTACGATCCGATTTTATCGATTCGATCCTACCTACCCCATCGATCCAAAGTAAAATCCCGATCCTGACAACTTTGGTTGTACTTTAAATGTAAGTAGAGATAGTGAATATGTAGTTACTTAAGAAGTTGTGTGATACTTAAACTCGATCACATTACCTCCTCATCTTTTCAAAGGTTACAACTCAATGAAGGTGTTAGATAAATCAACTGTATTCTTGTGATGAAAGCAACTTGATTGGAGGATGCTCGGACCATTCCTTAACAAAGTCAAGTTCGGAGTTGGTTGTTTCTGATTGCCCTAAAAAATCGAATGTAAAATTGAAAAATTAATTGAAAATGTCTAAATTAATATTCGACCGAAACTATGAAATGAGAAGATTGAATCATATGTAATACTTGGTTGAACATATAGCGAACTAAAAAAAAATTAAGTTCGACATACTCGAATATATTCCAAATCGAATAAACCTATACTAATACAAGACCATTTTTCTCGGACTCCTATGCAGTGATGGAGCCGCAAGCCCCTTTTCAGGGTCCTGGAACACCGTAGACGAAATTTTTTAGTGCGTTTTAGACCGATATCTAGGTAAAATTGTGTAAATTTATATTTCATGTAGAAATAGGTATTAGGGAACCCACAATGAAATTTTTCTGAATCCGCTACTGCTCCTATGAATAAAAGGAAAGAGAGTGTTTAACTCCTAACATATAGTTGACCGGCTTGCCAGGTGTTCAAACCGGTTCAGTGTCGGGCCACAAATGTGGGTCAACTATGAACTTTCAACGGGTTATGAAACGGGTCAGGCTCATGAAGTGAAACCCTGAATCGGCCCTTACTTTTGACGGGTAGGGCTTGGCCAGTCACGGCTACATGGGTCGAGAAAAAGTTGACCTGACAACACGGACAAGCCAGGCTGGCCCGTGCTGTTAGCTAGGTCTACCTTAAACTAGGCCAAGCCGGACAAGCCGGACATCTAATTCAAAGATATCGACCTATTTTTATCGACCCGACTCGATTTCTTTAAAACGATCACGCTAAAAATGGTCAACTTAAATCACATCTAATTCAAAATTGGCCCAACTTTTATCCGATAAACTCCTAAAATAGCTCAAATAAATCATCTATGCAGATTATGGCCGACGAAAATGGGCCTGAAATCTAATCCAATTCAAAATCAAATCTCACCAAATTAATCTCTCCAATTTAGCATCAATTAAACCGAACTGAATGACCCGTTTGTCGGGTTTAGTTTCTGGGGACGTGGACTTATCCTTCAAAAGGCTTTAGACCATCCCCAAGCAAGGTCATGAGGGAGGTCATGACCTTGTTGGGTCACTTTAAACACAAATTAACACCATAATTAGCATGACCTTTGGTGACCCATGACCTCTTGGAGGTCATCCCATGACCTCAAGGAGGTCACCCATGACCTTGGTGACTTTGTAGGTGGCACTTTCTGATTGGTTGTTTGGTTTGAGTAGGGTAGAGAATGTGGAAAATTAAATGATTGAAAATGTTGGAAAGTGAAAAATGATGGGATTGGTGACGTAGGTCATGACTTTCTGCTTGGGAGGGTGTAAATGGGTCAAGATAGTTATGGGGTGATTAAGATTAAAAATGAATGGTGACTAGTGTGACTTTTGCTTGGGAATGGCTTAGGTTGTTGTACTCCAACCAGGATTACAAGCTTGTTTGTACCGGAATAAATACCCATGTTGAGCTTATCCGGGTTCACTTTGATCCGAATTACATCAACCTTCATGATTATCAGGTAATTGTTAAATTAAAAAAAAAATAAAAATTCCAAGTTCTTTACTTTATAGTATACATGTAATTTTGCCATTATTGTAGGAGAATTGGTTACATTGGTTGGTTTGGATGTTAGATGTAATGATTCTTGATGAAAATCTTTTATTTTGATATAGTAGGACTCATAGGAGTATGGCTTAATGGAATTTTTTAGATCCATACGTCTCAATCATTTGTTTACATTTAATTAACATTTTTTAGTCCATCCGTTTAAAATGACTGCGCTTCTTTCTGTGAAGTACTAGTCATTCAATTCTAGGCAATTCTCATCTTGGGTCATTCGAAAAGAGTCTCTTTGTGTTTGCTAACAAAAGTGTAAGACTGCGTACATCCGACTTCCTTTACCCCACAATTTGCGGGAGCCATTAGGCACTGGGGTAATGTTGTTGTTGTTGTAAATGTTACATAATTTTATATTTTATATGTATCCCCAGTTCTTACCAATGGTGAAATGTGATACATTTTTCGGAGACCCTTGATGCTATAAAGAATTATGGAGTATTTGTAATTTTTTAGTTGAGTCACTGAGCTGTTGTTGTATTTGTGCAAAACGAGCCATTTTTGTACGTCTTTGAACCAAGTTCTTTATACCATGGTGTTCAATATGTTGTGCCCATCACTACATTAGTTTAGACTCGTAGTATCCCTAAGATTCGCATGGTATTCCATTACATCCATCTCTGAAAAAAAGTGAGATTCTAATAATGGTTTAGTATTACCACATTAGTTGAGACTCGCAGCTTCTCTCGATCACTGGCATTCGATTAAGGGGGTTGAAATAGTGTTGAAGAAATGCATTTGCGCGTGCTTCATGAGTCTGTTGTTGTGGTGGTGGTGGTGGTTGTTGTTGTGATGGTGGTGGTGGTGGGGTAGGATCTGTTACTAACGATGCCCTTTATCGGGCTGTATTAGACCAGTGATCTAGGAACACACGGTCGATCAGTGACATACTATTACAATGAAAGTCAAGCCCTTTTAACCCAGGAATCCAAGGGCGGAGTCAAACAGTCTGCTTCCTAGGGACTAAATGACCTTGTAAGGTTGGACTTTTCAATATTACCTCACGTACCGCCACTTGACACTTGGACATGTATAGGACACTTGGATACTTCATTTTAGACTAGTGACGTGAAAATTTTCCATAAAATAGAGGTATCCGGCACTTGGACACGCACCCATGCTGAATACTTCTAACCGAGTCCAAGCGACATAGGCTATGGGTAATACCACTTGTGTCTTATAGGTTAGAGAATCATCCCAAAATCGTATATGAGAGTGATTGACAATGAGAGAGTCTCAAATACTTCTTTGATTGGATGGTTAATAACAAACACGAAGTTTTCAAAAAGTTTTGTGGCTGGTTTACTGATCTAAATATCTCACAATGAAACCGTCATAGAGAAGACATTGCAGAGTCATACAGTCATCTTAAAGATATGTTTTTTGTTGTTCTGCAAGAATTTTTATGTTACTTAAATGCTCATTCTACTGTAACATTGGTACATTTTGGACAGCAATGTCATTTGAAATATTTGGCATGATAAATTGCTTTTCTTGATTCTAATAGCACCATATTACAGTCACATAGAGGAATGACATTATAAATGCATGACAATTGTTATTATCATTTTTGCTATATGATTGTTCATTTCTTCCTCTTCGCAATCTGTATACTTTTGAAATGCGTGTCTAGAAACTGAATGTGCTGGTAAATCGTTTTCTGTGTAGTGGAAAATTCATCATAGAGAGTATTTATTTTACATATGACTATGAAAAATTGAAATTATCATCACCGAGAGTTTTAAGCAGAGAATTTGTTGTACATACATATGCTGTGCCATGAAATATTGAAGAGTGTCTGAAGTAATTTTAAAGCTCGTCCTTGATGGAAAATGAAGGATTTTTGGAGTTCTTGATTGGATACAAAGCGTAAGTTGCAAGACCACACTGCCCTTCTTTAGCCGAGATATCACGCTGCAACCTGATATAACCTTTCTCTCCCCAGTCCTCTCCCCATGAGTTCTTCACAATCCAATACTTAGTTCCGTCCACTGTTGTTCCATAGCCTACAACTGTCACAGCATGATTCAACTCTTGGCCACATTCCCCTGTGTACACCCCCTGGAACGAACCATTATTAACGTAACAACTATAGAGATATCCAGATTTCCGACTTGCCTAGACTTGACAAAAACTGATTCAACCGATACTTGAACAGGATAATACGATTATGACCTGAGACTTGAATGGACATAAGCTAGTTGACATCTGTAGGAACAGACTTACCTTTGTGTTTGCTTAACCCAGGAAGACTGTTTAAGTTGTCTCAATAGGAAAGTTGTGTCGTAAATTGGGTTTGACCAGGTGCTAATTCACGAATTAAGAAGCGTACACACTAATATAGTAATATGCTTACTAATGAGTGAATCTCTTTTTTTTTTTTTTACCTCAGAGTAGAACTGCATATCTTGACTACCACCGTCAATGGCAACGACTACGGGTTGGTTAGCAACAGCTTTCAGCAAGGCACTCTCGTCGCGTTCAGGCATGTTTTCATAGCCATCAATCGACACAGCTGGAGCATTCATCTGCAATATTATATCCGACACAGTCGGTCTTAAGTTTCTGAACTAAGTACAAGAACAAGGAGTAAATAATGAGGTTTTTGTTTACAGGTTGTACACTTGTACCACCTTTGCCTTGTTGCAACTTCCAGCAGTGCCTGTATATGGGTAGTTTTCTTCGGTCGTAATGCCGCCTTTCTCCTTGATGAACTCAAATGCCCAATCCATGAAGCCTCCTTTGCAACCTTGATTCTGAGAAGTGTCGCAATCAACTAGCTCTTGCTCAGACAGAGCAACTAGCTTCCCCCCTGTAATTTGGTTTATTCCTTCAACTGCTGCAACTGTTGAGAATGCCCAGCAACTGCCTATATACAGCAAATATAACCTAATATGACCTCAAGGTTATTAACTACTCCCTTATTATATCTCAATTATATTGTCCCCTATTTAGGTTTGGTGGTCAAAGGATGTAAATTATGGGGCATGTATATTAATATTATGCAGATCGGGTCATTTTGGGCGGAGTAGTTTTTTGAGTGTGCTATTACCAGGCCATTTCGATTTATTTTCGAGTCAGTTGTAACAGATCAGGTTAATCGGGATCTGGGTCTAAATCGGGTCATTCCATGCTGTGCTTATTGATGTTTTTCTTTTATGTCAAAAAAATTTAGTGCAATTTTCTGTAAGCATTTTGGTTTAATCGGAACAATCTCTTTGTATTGCTAACACAAATGTAAGGCCTGGTACATCAGATCCCCCCTTACCCTGCAATATGGGGTAGCCCTTGAGGCTATGGTAATGTTGATGTGTTTTATTTGGGTCAATTTGAGTCGTTTTCGGGGTCGGATAGTTTCACGTCGGATCCCCCCTTACCTTGCAATATGGGGCAGCCCTTGAGGCTATGGTAATGTTGATGTGCTGTATTTGGGTCAATTTGAGTCACTTTCGGGCCGAATAGTTTTACGTCGGATCAGTTCCAATGCGATAGAAATTGGATGTAACGAAGTTTGGGGTGGGTATGGGTCAACTTCGGTTAATTCATATTTAATTCATTTCTGGAAGTTATGTTCAGGTTACTTTCAGGTCCTAGGTTGAGGTAATTCGGCTGTGTAATTGAGGACGGGTTAAATTTATCTGGTGCAAGGCGATAAAATAGGTAATTGTTATCCTATACCATATACTTACTGCAATTGTCTTGACGCTTAACATGGGTAACAGCACCCTTTTGTCTCCAATCAATGGCTTTAGGGACATTATCTACATTTGCATACTTGAAGCTCCCGGTGCTGCTCCTCCGACCATTAAGCATCTTGTGGTGGAGTATTTTAGACCCGGCATAACGTGTTCGAAATTCATGGGTAGTCAAGTCGGAAAACTGGTTCAGCTTGAGCTTGTAAGGCTTGTCCATCTGGTTAACCTCATGGATATGCTTCACATTCTCCTTGAATACATTGAACCTCTTTTGCTTGTCAACTAGGCTCCTCGACACAGAATGAAGACTACGCCACCTCTCGTACAAGTTCCACAATCTCTCCTCGGATTCTAGATCCTTCTCATGAAAATCGAGGGCTCCGGATAGCCCAATGACCGTCGCCATGGCTAAACAAATAAGCAATATGTAAGTCTTGAAACCCATATTTATTTATTTTTGGTAATGTATGTTTAATGATTTTGAATAGTTCAGGGCCCTATCGTTTAACCGAGCTATTATTTATGGTTGGGTGTTGAAGCAAGAAGATTAAGTTGGGCAACTAAAATTGGGGGAAAATGTGTTCTCAAAATGGCTGGTAATCTGGTATGTATATAGAGTTTTAGAACAAAGTGTACTTTCTTGGTTTAAATTTTGGAGTTTTCAAAGGGTTTCACTAAATGTCGAGCAAGTTCTCAAGATTTACGTCATTTTATGGGGTAATGAAACAAACTGGACTGGGAAGAATTCTAACATAAGGGCATGATCATGTATTCACTTGATAGCCAGGCTACTTTTGGGTTCAAACCTTATTTTGGTTGTTTTTGTGAACATTTTAGGTAAGGGAAAGGATTGTAGTTGTTTATTATGAAGACTGCAGAAAAATGATGACGTCGGATTTGTTTCTATGCTGGTTGTTTAACCAGGAGAGGATACAGTATTATGCAAAACGAGTTGGCCTACAGGCGCAAACGAGTCTGTGTGCGCTCGAGCTAGGATCGGCTTAAAGGGATTAGAGGAGAGGGAGAGCATAGGCATCGCGCTGTTGTCATGCAGCAATCACCAAACAATGTAAGTTGCTTTCACACGACAACGACATTTAAACGTAAATAGATTTATTTTCTTATGTTCAATACTATAACATGAAAAGAAGTTAAGATAGCTTAATTTTGTGAAGGGAAATGTTGCATAAATCATACATCTATCCTCACTTCTTACTATATGGTGGAATTTGATACATTTTTGGAGACCCTTGATGCAATAAAGCATTATGGGAGTACATTTTTTGTTTTTGGTATAAAGGCGCCCATTCGGTATTTTGATGATGTCATGATGCTACGTGTAGTTTTGAACTAAGTTGAGTGCTACACCTTATGTCTTTGCAAGCTAAGCTAGTTAATATTCGTGCATTATGGTATTTGTAGATAAGTTATGTGTACAGTGACCCGTCCTCAATTTTCCTTTCAGCTTCGTTTATTTATGTAAGCTTTTCAAGAATGGCACTTCCTACAGTCACAATAAACCATAGGAATAAACTACTGATGTACGTTGGTGGTGGTGCTCCTGTAGCCTATACTACCAATGAATATTGGCGGTGTCGAGGCTACAATATGTAATGGTTGTCCCCCCATAATTCTATGAGAAAGAAATTGTTATTCAGTGGGGTTAATCTCTCCATCACCGTCAATACACATTGGTATCATAGGCCACCACCACCAATGTTATTCACTATATTATGGTGTCACTAACATTCGTTTAGGCTCGTAGTATTCCAAACTTCCTAAGATCCCCATGGTATTCGGTTACATCTATCTCTGAAACAGTGAGATTCTAATAATGGTTTAGTATCACTACATTAGTTTAGACTCACAGTATCCCCAAGATCCCCGTTACGACACTTGAGACTTGGACTTTTCAATATTACGTTGACAGTCTGCTTGTAAGCTGCTATGGCTGCTATGTTGCCTGGACTATTCAATATTACGTGTACGGACACTTGACACTTGACACTTGGACATGAGTAGGACATTTGGACACTCCATTTTTAGACTAAAGACATGATTTTTTTTTGTCATAAAATAGACGAATCCAACACTTGGACAAGCACCCATGCTGAATAATTCTAACCGCATCCAAGCAATATAGGCTACGGCCTACGGGTAATACCACATGTGTCTTTTCGGTTAGAGAATCATGTATATGAGAGTGATTGACAATGAGAATGTCTCAAGTACATCTTTGATTGGATGGTTAATAATAAACATGGAGTATTCAAAAAAAGATTTGTGGCTGGTCTACTGATCTCACAATGAAACCGTCTTAGAGAAGACATCGCAGACTCATACATTGTCATCTAAAAGATATTTTTTTGGTTGTTTCCGACCCCCCCTTACCCCGCAATTTGCGGGAACCATTGAGGCACTGGTGTAATGTTGTTGTTGTTGTGGTACATTCTGGACGACATTATAATTGCATGACGAGTGTTTTATCATTTTTGTGTATATGATTGTTCACTCCTTCTCCTTTACAAACTGTATTCATTTGAAATACGTGTCTAGAAACCGAATGTGCTGGTAAATCATTTTCTGTGTTGTAGAACATTGATCATAGAGAGTATTTATTTTACTTGTGACTATGAAAGTATTATCATTGAGACTTTTAAGCAGAGAATTTGTTGTACATTTTGTGCCATGAAAAATGGACGAGTTTCTGAAGTATTTTTTAAAGCTCATCTTTATTGGAAAATGAAGGATTTTTGGAGTTCTTGATTGGATACAAGGCGTACATTGCAAGACCACACTGCCCTTCTTTAGCCGAGATATCACGCTGCAACCTGATGTAACCTTTCTCTCCCCATTCCTCTCCCCACGAGTTCTTCACAATCCAATACTTTGTTCCGTCCACAGTTGTTCCATAGCCTACAACTGTCACAGCGTGATTCAACTCTCTACCACATTCCCCTGTATACACCCCCTGAAACCAACCATTATTAAAGTGTTAGCCGCAAAAAAAAATATCCAATGTCCGACTTACCTAGACCTGGAAAAACTATTTTAACCTAGACTTGAACAGAATAATACGAATATAACCCGAAACTTGAATTGACAGAATAATAACACCCCTGAACCAGCAAATATTTGAACCTGACCCTTTGACCCAAACTAAATTTCTGTCAAGACTAGACTTACCTTTGTGTTTGCATAACTGAGGAAGACTGTTTACGACGACACATTAGGAAAATTGTGTCGTCAATTGGATTGACCGGGTGCAATTCACAAAATCAGAAGCGTACGCATTAATATGCTAACTGAGTAGTGATTACTGAATCACATTTTTTTACCTCAGAGTAGTGCCGCATATCTTTACTACCACCATCAATAGCAACGACTACAGGTTGGTTAGCAACAGCTTTCAGCAAGGCGCTTTCGTCACATTCTGGCATGTTTTCATACCCATCAATGGACACAGCTGGAGAGTTCATCTGCAATATTATATCCAACAGAGTCGGTCTTAAGTTTCTGAATTAAGTCCAAGAACAAGGACTCGGTACTGAGGTTTTTGTTTGCAGGTTGTATCACCTTTGCCTCGTTGCAACTTCCAGCACTGGCTGTATATGGGTAGTTTTCTTCGGTCGTAATGCCGCCTTTCTCCTGGATGAACTCAAACGCCCAATTCATGAAGCCTCCTTCGCAACCTTGATTCTGAGAAGTGTCACAATCAACTAGCTCTTGCTCAGACAAAGCAACTAGCTCCCCCACTCTAATTTGGTTTATTCCTTCAACTGCTGCAACTGCCGAGAATGCCCAGCAACTGCCTAATACAGCAAATATCACCTCAAGGTTATTAATTACTCTCTCTATATCTCTATTATATTTCTCCTAGTTAAGTTTGGTGGTCAAAGGATGTAAATTTTGATAGGGGTGTAGGTAGACCTTGCAAACCGGCCATTGGAACTTAATTATGGGACAGCTACGTAAAATTATGCACATCTGGTCATTTTGGGCAGGGTAATTTTTGCCATTTTGATTTATTTTTGACTTTCGAGTCAATTGTTATGGATCAGGTTAATTGGGATCTGGGTCTGAATTGCGTCATTCCGTGTTGTGCTTATTGATGTATTTCTTATTTTTATGTAGAAAAAATTCAGTGCAAAATTTTAATTAATCATGAGTATTTTGTCAAACACTACCTATAATTTAGGTTACTTTGTGAGGAGTTACCTTAAGTTTTATTTTTTGTCAAACACTACCTAAAGTTTAGATTTTTTTTGTTAAGCACTACCAAAGTCAATATTGATGCATGAAAATGTGAGAATAAATGATTTTAACTTGCCGATATCATAGTTTTGAGTTTATTTTTGCTAAAATATATGAACGCATAAACAAAGTTAGTAAGTTCCATTATATTTTACGCAAAATTACTTCAATTATGATCGGCCTTGATTATCCATCAATATCGACATCCTAATGGTATAAGCCTATATTTTTAAAGAAGACGTTAATCATTAATACACTTTAGCAAAATAAACATCAAGGCTATGATAACGGCCCCCTAAAATCGCTTATTTGCACCTTTTCATGCGGGAATAGTAATTTTGGTAGTGTTTGACAAAAGAGGTCTAAATTTAGGTAGTGTTTGACAAAAATTAAAACTTTAGGTAGTTCCTCGCAAAGTGACCTAAATTGTAGGTAGTTTTTGACAAAATACCCTAAATCATTTTGGTTCAATTTGGGTCATTCAGAAACATTTTTATGTTGCTAGCACAAGGGTAAGGCTGTGTACATCACATTCCCCCCATGCCCCACCCGTCAATATTGGAAGCCCTTGAGGCTATGGTAATGTTATTATTATTGCTGTTGTGTTTTGGGTCAATTTGAGTCATTTTTGGGGTTGGATAGTTTCACCTCCGATCATTTCAGATTCAATCAATATTGGATCTAACAAAAGGTTGGGTATGGGTTAAATTGGGTTAATTCGTATTTAAGTCATGTCCGGAAGTTACGTTCAGGTTAATTTCAGGTCCTAGGTTGAGGTAAATCGGCTACGGAATTGGGGATGGGTCAATTTTTTCAGGTCTTGGTGCAAGTCGATAAAATAGGTATTTGTTATCCTATACTGTATACTTACTACAATTGCCTTGGCGCTTAATATGGGTAACAGCGCCCTTTTGTCTCCAATCAATGGATGTAGGGACATTATCAACATTTGCGTACTTGAAGCTCCCGGTGTTGTTCCTCGGACCATGAAGCATCTTGTGATGGAGGATTTTAGACCCGGCATAACGTGTTCGAAACTCATGGGTAGTCAAGTCGGAAAACTGGTTCAACTTGAGCTTGTAAGGCTTGTCCATCTGGTTAACCTCATGGATATGCTTCACATTCTCCTTGAATACATTGAACCTCTTTTTCTTGTCGACTAGGCTCCTCGACACAGTATGAAGGCTATGCCACTTCTCGTACAAGTTCCACAATCTCTCCTCGGATTCTAGGTCCTTTTCCTGAAAATCGAGGGATTCTGATAGCCCAATTACCATTGCCATGGCTAAAAAAATAAGCAATATGTAAGTCTTGTAACCCATGGTTATTTTTTCGGGTAATGTTTTCTCGAAGAGTTTGAATTGTTCGGATTACTTATCGTTAAATCGAGTTTTTATGGTTTGGTGTTGAAGCAAGAAGACTAAGTTGGGGAACTGAAAATTGAAGAAATATGTGTCTTAGGGTAGGGGTAAGGGCAAAATGGCTGGTATGTATATGTGTAGTTTCAGAACAAAGTGTACTTTCTCGGTTTGAATTATGGAGTTTTTCAAATGATTGCTCTAAATGTAGAGCAAGTTTTCGAGATTTACGTCATTTTATGGGTTGATGAAACAAACTGTACAGGGAAAAATGCTCAGAAAAGGGCATGGTCATGTATTTGTGTTACTTGATAGCCATACAACTTTTGAGTTCAACCCTTAGTTTGGTTGTTTTTATGAACTTTTTAGGTAAGGGAAAGAATTGAAGCTGTTTATTCTGAAGAGAGACTGGTGATGTCGTTCTGGATTTTGTTTCAATGCTGTTTTTTTTTCTTTGCCAGGAGATGATGCAGTATTATGCAAACGAGTCGGCCTACAGGCGTAAATGAGCCATGTGAACTCAAGCTGGGATCGGCGCAAAGAGCAGCTAGAGACGGGATTTCCTCCGGTATGGTAACAAAAATCCGCAATTCAATAATATGTCAAGAAAATGTTCAATTTTTTTTTATGTCAATATGATCGAAATTGTCATTTATCACTCCGCCGTCACTTAACAATGCAAATTTGTCCATCCAACATATCAAATTATCTAAAGATTATCTAAAGAAAATACATTGTATTTCATTAGAGAATGAATCCATTGATATTGATCACAACATAAATTAAACTATTAAAACCATCAAATTATACTTATTTCTTTGTCACCAAACATTAAACAAGCCTTATAAAAACAACCAAAGTACCGAAATTAAAACTATGTGTCCAACTTCCAATCAATCTATTATTATTATGTCTTCCAATCTTCCATCCTAAGCATTATGCCATAAAAGTAGAGCTATCAAGCTTAGAGTTCATCCTTCTTGGACGACCACAAATCATCATCTCCGCCATCAGAAGAAGTCGTAGGATTGCTCGACGAGTTCTTGGTAGGATATGAAGCCTCCATTGCAATTCCACATAAGCCTTCTTTAGCAGACACACCTCTTTGCATTCTAATGTAACCCTTCTCTCCCCATTCCTCGCCCCACGAGTTCCTGACTATCCAGTACTTGGTTCCATCCTGGGTGGCTCCGTAACCTACCACCGCGACACCGTGGTCCAACTCTGTGCCACATTGTCCAGTAAATACTCCCTGTTTTTCATCATAGAACAAATTTTTTTTATCAACTTTGGATCACTCTTTTGTAGCCCACCTTAAAAAGCCCACTTGTTGATCCAATAGGCCCATTTTAATTTTAATTTGTTATTTTTCCTCAATTTAAAAAAAACAAAAAAAAACTTGAAAATTAATTGGTGACAGTAATACTTATACTTTAAATGTTCAAATTTAATGAAAAACTAGATATCTTGGTATATTTACTTGAAAAAAATAATTACTTTTATAGGGTTACGTTGGTAGATTATAATTTTAACTATTAAAAATCTATATTTTATTTTAGTTTTAAAAACGAAACAGAAACCGGTTGCCTGAATAAGTCTGTAGGGCAAAATTCTTCATCTTGACCGGGGCCATACATAGCCCAAGCTCGCAAATGATCAACTCTACTGTCACCAAGATGTTTCAAACTTGACAAAAAAATGTCGAAACCATAATATATTCGACTAAAACGTGACACAGTGGTACTAGTGTTAATACCTCAGAGTAGAACTGCATATCCTGACCACCAGCATCAATGGCCACAGAAATAGGCTGATTTGCAGCGGCTTTAAGCAACGCATCCTCGCTATTTGCAGGAACCAACTCGTGTCCATCAATCGACACTTTAGGGGCATTCATCTACAACAATTTTTAACACGAATTAATATAAAAATAGTGACTTATCAAGTAATAACATACTGTACAATGATAAAGATATATACCTTAGACGAATCACAGCTTCCGTCTTGGGCAGTGTAAGGGTAGAGATCCTCGGTGGTGATACCATCATTTTTCTTAATGAAATCGAAAGCCACTGGCATAAGTCCACCATTACAACCTTGGTTTTGCGCGGTGTCGCAATCAACTAGCTCTTGCTCTGATAAAGACACTAATTTTCCTGTTTTAATCTGGTTTATTCCTTCTACTGCAACAATTGTGGAGAATGCCCAACAACTTCCTGTATTGTGTAAATGTCACAAGAATTAATACATCTGGATTATGAATAGATATCGAGTGTATATTTCTTCATTTTTTTCTACATGAAACTATGAAAATCGTCTGAATCATTTCTGGATTTATGTGTGTCATCATGTGATCTAAATTTTTCGTCTTTGAGTCGAAAAATGGTCCGGCTTTTATCAATCAAGTCATATCTACTTCGAAATAAAAGAGATCACATCATACGTAAAGTAATTTTTTGTCCTTACACTAAATATATTTTATTTCGGAATTGATCAATAAATAAACAAAACCGATAAAATTTTGTACATGTTCAGATAAAAATATTCGATATTGGCATGTAAAATATAACAAATTTAAGTTAATACCATGATTAATGACCAAATAAATGAAGACATAAGTACTGCTCCATCTATTCATTTCATTTTCATACGTTTTATTATAATATTTTTCATAAATATCGAACATACGTATAGAAATGAAATGAACGGACGTAAAAATAGTAAAAAAAAAAAAAAAAAAACTTACCACATTGGCCTTGGTTCTTAATAGGGTTAACAGCACCCTTCTTTCTCCAATCAACTGATGCAGGAACATTATCAGCCTTTGCATACATGAAACTACCACTGCCAGAGCTTCTATGACCTTGAAGCATGCTATGGTGTCGGATCTTAGACCCGGCAAAACGAGTCCGAAACTCATGGGTAGTCAAGTCAGCAAACTTGTTCAACTTAAGTTTGTAAGGCTTGTCCAACTTGTTAACCTTATGAACATGCCTTACATTCTCCTTAAACACATTAAACCTCTTTTGTTTGTCGTCGAGGTCCCTTGACACGGTGTGGTGGCTACGCCACCTCTCGTATAAACTCCATAGACTATCCTCGGTCTCAAGTTCGGCCTCCTCGAAATCAAATGCTTGTGATAGGCCTATGACCATTGCCATGGCTACTGAAACTAGTAATATGGTTTTCTTGTAATCCATATTTTTTGATTTTTTTTTGGTTATGTTTTGTATTACTTCTTGTTGTTGTTGTAATGTTGTTATGGAATGTGGGATTTAATTGTGTGGATTTGCTAAAGAAATGAAGGTGTATTTATAGATGAGTGTTGGTGTATATGTGCAATAATTATGTATATTGGAGGTTGCTTAAGGGTAAGAACAACAGAGTAGAATTATTTGGGCTAGTATGTGAAGTTTGGCAATAATTCTACAATTTTTAAGTTCATGTATTTTTTTTATTTCTTATTAAATGTCGTTTTTGCGTAGACCTGGTAAATTTGACTCAGTCCAAATAACTCGATCTGTACTTGACCTAACTTCTGAAACCCTAAACCGAGGACCCGAGTATGACCAATAACTCGAGAAAACCCGAACTAATATGACCTGATCCGACCTGAATGTTTATTGACTAAGTTGTCGAGTTGGTTATGAGAATATACCTTTCTAAAAGGAGGAAAAAAGGCAGGCTTACATAAGAAAAGTGAACTTTAGGTTTAGAGAATGATCAAGTATTGTTTAGATAGCCATACTACTTTATTCAATAACATGAGAATGTTGGTTTTATTTTGCAGTGAGGAGATAAGCTAACGTATATAAGTATGGAGTGTATTGATGACGCTTTTATTTCACTTTTCAGAATAAAAGAATTGTTACAAATTTATTTATAACAATATTACTTTTGTAATTACTACGTTACTTTTCTATAAAGACCTATTAATCTCCTTACTACTAAGAGAATAAGAATTCTCTTAATTTTCCTTCCAAAAAGCATCTAATTTAATAAGGAAACAAGTTAAATTATATTTCAAGAAAGTATTACTTTTTCCTTAAAATATAATCTTATATAATTAAATTCTAATCTTTTTATTAAATTCAAAATTATGCTTTTTTCATTATAATAAAATAAATTTGGTTTTAGTTTTTCAGTATAATAAAATAATACTTTAGTATAAATATTTATTACTTTAGATAATAGCTTGACACATACTCTTAGCTTCGTGACGAAAAAAAATCATCATAATAATTCGAGAAAAATTATACAATGAACTCCGTAGTATTATGGTAAAAATAATTCATATTTCATAACTTACTCAATTCTCTTTGATTTGTTTTCCATTTCAATTTTTTTGTTTAAAAATACAACGGAGTGAAATATTAAATATTAATAAAGTCTCAATTTAAAATGTATAAATATCAAATAATACCTTACAAGATAAAAAAAATCTATATGTACCGCGCATGCAATGCACGGGATTCATACTAGTTAGAGTATTATACTTCGTACCAATTTCAGATAATAAATTACGGAATAAGATTGTGTAGAATTTTAATACCTAAAACACTTATTAGGATTGTGAAAAATAATAAATAAAATAAAATTGTTAGTAAAATACATTCAAATATTTAGATAATCAACAACTATTTGAGTATGAATGCTATATATTTAGAATTTAGAATTTAGAATGTTTATATTTGAATGCCATACTATAGTAGGAATGAATTAATTCAATTCGGTTATATTTCTAATAACGGAAAACTTTTGGATTAGGTAGTCCTACTATAGTAATGCCATACATTAAGAATGATGAATGAAGGATTAATTAAAGTGGAAATAAATGTCTACTTCAAACAATAAACTTAAGAAACTTGAGAAACTTTGAAATATGTTGTATCAACCAAAACTTTTAGCTTATTGTCAAATCAAGATATATAATTGAACCATATTAATTAACAAGCATGTATTTGCCCTATGTGAATCATAATTGGACTCCGTGGATTGCCGGGACTCGCGTTGCTGCTCACATTTTTACTATGATTAGTTTTGCTATTGCAAAAGGAGTTGGAAGCCAGATAGTATCTCGGCTACCCATTAACTTTTGTAAAATGTTTTGAGTTCAATAAAAATTGCGATAATAATAATAATAATAATTATAACATTTTGTTTGGAACCGTCTTAATTTGTGACCGATGTCGTTTAATATATTCATCTTTTCCCCATTACGCCCTCACCTTCCTTGAGACCGAGTCACCCACCCTTATAAATTGTAACGTTAGACTATAATCACAAATTAAGGGATATGAATTGAGTTACGTAAGAATATGTTATACACCAATAGAATTTCTCATTTATTCTTTTATAGCATGAATATATTATTAAAGGGCCACATAAATAAATGATATGCAAATTTGGTAAATTCCGACAGTCGTGAGGAATGAACCCATTATTTTAGACTTCTAAAAATTGAGCTCAAAACAATAAGATACATTGTACAATTGCACCCTTTTAATTATTATTATTATAATTATGTGGTGCATTTTTTTGTGCACTGGAGTTTGCTTCTGTCATTGGAATAGCAATTAGGAAGCAATATCATGGATGACTTCCACCCATACATGTTTAAAAGATCATTAATTTTTGTTGCATAAGGCCATTTTTGGTCTTAAGCTTTAGACGGGGTTTTGTAATCACTTTTTGGTAAATTGTAACCACAATGGTAGAACTACTGTTACAATTTATGTTAACTTGTTTAACAAAAATGGTCACATTTAGCTGTAAATGGCCACAAAATCCCGTCTTATGATTTCAGACGAAAATAGACAGTGTTAAGGGAGACCAACTCTTAAAAGATAGGACAATGATAACGTAACTTTATATTATTATATATGTAAGACAAACTTAATCAAACAAGAATTTAATGCATATATACTAATACGAAGTGTCAAAAGTATGTATTAGATAATCTCTTTTTAAGTGTGATAACTCTATTTTGGCTAAAATCTTAATTAATGATTTAATATCGTAATAACGACAAATACTATATTTATCAATCTTATACTAATTTTAATTTTAGGATTATATAATGGAAATGTGTGGTTTTATAATTAGGCATTGTACCTTAGAGTAGGCTAGGATTTAGAACTATAGTGGTTTCACCACAAGCAAATGTAGAAATAAAGGTGGTTGTGTTGCAATTTCCATGTATGTAGGATTGTCAAAATTGTGTCAAAAGCATGGCCAAATTATTCACCTCTCTATTTGCCTTTTCTTTCCTCAATGAGAAACCTCATTATTACACCAACCTTTTCATAATTTGAGGCTCTATTAGAAGGTTGCCAAAAAAATGTGAGGGTAATTTGAAGAGGTTTGTAAATTTTATATGTAAAAAGGGAAGTCAATGGTTGAATAGATGTAGATATAAATTGGACAGGTTGAAAAATAAAATTGTGAATAATGAGATGAGGTGGGAAATAGAAAAAATAAGATAAAATGTGGGGAGCATCACTGTTACGGATGCTAATAAAATACACAAATTCTCATTTGTGACGGACATTATCCGTCGCAAGCTTAAGACGGATACCATATTCTCTCAGAAAATACTCATTAAGGGTGAGTGGAGAAGCACATGGGGGATTGGGGGGTGCCCACCTTGTCCCCTATACCCATTTCCTCTCACAAAATACCCGTCGCAAGATCCGATCCGTCGCAAGCAAGACCTACTGAATAAAATATCATCTAGACTGGATTTTATATATTTTATAACGTTTGCTGTGAATTATATGAGAACATTTATATTCACAATCACAATCACAATCACAATCGAAATGGGCAAGTCTTTATTTACTATTACGAGTAATTCTAGCTACACCGTGTTATTCAAGTCACCCTATAACATCAAATTCTATTGTCTAATAGCTTAATGGTGAGATTAATAGGTTGAGGTGTAATAAAAATTACACAAATTCTCATTTATGACGGACCGACCCGTCAGGATTGCATATATTATTGGTTGTCCAAACAAGATAACGTAATGTGTTAGTTACAAGAGACTTGTGCGTTTCAATTTTGTGGGACAGTGCACCACACAGGAATACAGGATGCAACCTCGATGACTTAGACCACCCTTGATATTTGATAATATTACTATCACAAATTCTCATTTAAGACGGGGGTATTCGTCTTAAGCTTAAGACGGATATCATATTCTCTCACAAAATACCCATCAAGGGTGAGTGGAGAAGCACATGGGGGGTGCACACCTTATCCCCTCTACCCATTTTCTCTCACAAAATACCCGTCGCAAGATCCGACCCGTCACAAGCAAGATCTACTGTATTACTATACGTGACTTAGTTAGTTTGAGCTTCCTTGGGCACGATTCTACTTGAATCTTAGGTCGATATTGACTAATGATAGATTGATAGCTTAAGAGATTGGATCACTTGGAATCAAATTATAATTAGGTGAAGAGTGCATTAATAATGAAAGATTCACGTAATCATTCGGGTCCGGTTAGGATTAATTGAGTCACCTCGGATTAGGTCATTTTCGGGTCAACAATTATCGTATCGGGTTATTCAGGATCGTTTAGATCTTTCGGGTCATGATTGTGCTTAAAATAAGTCATTTTGGGTCACTTCAAGTGGGGGCAGTTTGGTCACACTTTTTGGGTCACTTTCCGTTCTCGGGTCAGCCTTATCGGATCGGTTCAACTTTAGATCCACGAGTACTAGTCTGTATTACATGTTTTGTAATTAAATTAAAGATGTCTCGTGATAAATAGATATGTTGATACCAAGGTAAATGTTCCTTCTTTGTAGATGTCAGCCATTGAAGGTGGAAAAATTATAAGAGATGGTACTCGTTTAAACCCCAACAACAACTTACTTGTCCTCGTAACTCCTTTAAATAAAAATAAAATACAGCAAATGTCCCTCCTTAATGATAATTAAGTCGAAAACCCATATTCCGTATATTGCTCATCGGTTCTCATATAATCTAAAGTGATACTTACTACTACGTATTTCTAAATATTAATTTCAAACTCAATACCTATCGATGATGGATAGTTTTAAACCTAAAAAACCTTAATTCTAGAAATTAGCCACGTTACACGGGTTTTTCTTACTCGCCTCCATTTATAGGTAATTAGATATTCAATTATCTTAAATTCTTAATCAATAAAATTATAAACGTTGGTACTTTAAAAAATTACTTGAGTTCATGGAACATTAAAAAAGTCATTTAAAATCTTTTTCACAAATGTAAGTGACATTTGTAAAGTATTAACTTTTGAGTGCTCTTGGTTAAATGTGAATAATTGTAGGCTTAACCTATCAATTAAGTACATATGTTTGATCCAACCTTTATTTTGGGATCAGAAGTGTTTTATAATGTGGTGTAATGCCATTTTGGCGTGCATTCTAAGAACCGTGGTACTACTTTTCCACAAAAAAAACGGTGGTGTAATTCTAAGTATGTGTTTTTTGCTTCAACTTGTCTTATTAACGACGGGCACTATCCGTCACAAGCTGAAAATGGATAGTGCCCCTCTCACAATATGATTTATGAACAACAATTAGCATATATGATTACAAATTCTCATTATAAATGGTCACTATCCGTCACAAGCTGAAAACGAATAGTGTCTCTCTCACAATTTGCAAATAGAGAGGGCAAGTGAATCCCCTTATTTGCACTTCCAGTTCTATATTATGGGAAGATTACTATCCGTTTTCAGCTTGTGACGGATAATGCATGTTTTCCGTGAGACAAGCTAATATTGTGAATTTCTCTTATTAGGAGTACAAATTATGGAGCAATAAAAGCTCCATGATTAAACTAGGAGGAAGTATTCATTTTAAAGTGATGCAATAAAAGCCCAATTAGAAGACAATGTTATCTAGTAGGGTCCATGTTGTTTAGTTAAATGTGAATATTGGTAGGCTTAACCTACCAATTAGGCATGTACTGTAGGCTGTAGCATCCTTCTGTGTTCGATTCAAGTAACAATAAAAAGTTGACACATAGAATTCCTGCCGTGGACGATGAAGCAAGGGACATAGCCTTCATCCTTAAGGGACACTACTACATAAACTTGACCTGAACCATCTTATAAAAATACTCCATGATTAATTCTTGGTTATAAATAATCAGCTTGTCTAACGGAAAACGGGCACTATCCGTTACAAACTGAAAACGAATAGTGTCACTCTCGCAATATGCAAGTGGGAAGGCAAGTGGGGGATCCATTTGCCATCCACTTGCCTACCCACTTGCAAATTGTGAGAGGGGCACTATCCATCTTCAGCTTGTGACGGATAGTGCCCGTCTTCAATGAGAATTTGTGATAAATTATATCAGCTCATCAGTGTGAATGTAACACCAAATTTGATGCACACGCAAGTCAAGTCAACTCAACATTATCCCATTCATGATAACTCCACGTTATACGGCAATAAACAAGAAAACAACAATCCCCCTTAAATTGTGAGGTAAGGATTAGATGTATGCAGTTTTACCTTTGTCTTAACAACACAAAAAAGCTGTTCAAAATGACTCAAGATGAAAAATAAAGTCGATAACTGCATCAAAAAACTGATCTTCACATTAAAAGATGCGTAGCTACTTTAGTGAATCATTGAGTTTTATTCCATCATAATCTAGAACCAAGGAGTTACGAGTTTTTGGTTCTGCCGGGATAGGAAAAGTATAGTTCACACATTGGACAAAAAAGAAAAAAAAACTACGAGCACAAGTTTTTTAGAGTTAAGGGCTTTATGGCATCTATTTTATGATCTGGTACAATGAATCATAAACCAAATGCACGGAGAGATTCCAATTCCGATTCTGATTCCAATTCCGATTCAGAATGTACAAGTTTGACTCCCCTGAGAACAGTCATTTACTTTCTTCTTGGATGCAAGCAAACTGGAGAACGATGTCTTAATACTATAAGAATGTCAGACTTGAAGGAATTCACATGGCTGCATACAACCCTAAGTCATACTATAGTTCAGCTAGCTAACTATAAGCATCTTCTTCCATAAATTAGGGTTCACCAAACTAACTATTAGTGATTGCCAAGCATTAGAGATGTAATTTGATTCGTTATTCCTCTGAAAATAAATCAAACACACACCAAAAAAAATAATGACCAAATTTATTTACGACAGACTGGCTTTAAAAAACGGCCTCATTATTATTCACTACAGTTGTGCAAGTTTTTACTTCCTAGGAAATCGAGTGCTATGTAGCAGTTGGCACTTTGATTCCGAGATTGAGCATTGTTGCCGATAAAGCTAGAGTAGATGACGCTTCAAAATGCAGACACGGTAACATTCAAAAACTTCAGATGCAACAATGACTCATGAAGCTAATAACAATGTACACAAACACAATCACGGAAGAAGGCAATGGTATATTGGTATCCAGACTCTGGCCAAAAACTACTTGTGAAACAAAAAATCTCGTGTAAATATCAATTTATCATCATTTAATTTGCAATTTCAGAACAGTTTAGTAGAGATGTGGATAAAGAAACATACACAAAGTACCCGTAAGACTTGGGGCTATTGAAAGGATCCGAAGTATAAGAATGAGTTACTTTAAAAGCTTGCCATATATTTAAAAAAATCAACGAAATATGCAGGAAACTACAAACTGTACATTAGCAGAAAATAGAGTAGAAGAAAATGAGATCATATTCACACCCATCTAACCTTTTTTATAGGAATTGGTTGCATAGAAATACCACATTAAATAGCGTTGATAAACCCGTCAAACTCACGACCATACGCAGACAACCCCGTCCTTATCAGAAGTGGCCAATAATTTTCCAAGACCACTCCAGTTGCAGCACAAAACAGGAGCCACATGTTCTTTTAATGTACCAACTATGTCTCCCTTTTGAACGGACCAAATATACACAGACCCATCTGCAGAACCTGCAGCAACATAGTTATCATCTGGGCTAATGCAAGATCTACTCCAATTAGATGCTATCCGATTTCCACTTGCCCTCAATGTCCCGTAAATTTCGAGTGTTCTCATATCAAACAGATTGTGCACGTTATCTCTCCCACTGGTCAGAATAGTATTACCATTTCGAGACAGAGAGATTGACGTTAATGCCTGAGAATGAGCTTCAACTTCACTGAGCTTTTTTCCAGTCTCGATGTCCCATTGTCGGACATATCCGTCTTGATGGCCCGAGCATATAGTTCTTCCATCCATGTTGAAGCAAAGGGCATTACAGTTACTAGGGTGGAGAATTGTATTAGTGCAATACCCTTTATTCAAATCCCAGGCCTTTATTGTGCGGTCGTAGGCTGCACTAATGACATGACGATTGGAAACTTTACTGACATCAACTGCACAGACTTTATTAGAATGTCCAGTAAGTGTGTGTCGGATTCGAGCTGAGGCTATGTCCCAGACATAGAGGTTGTTTGAGCTAGTAGCTGCAATAATTGTCTTGTTATCATTGGTGACAGTGAGGTCTAAAATCGAACCCAGGCAACCTTGGAGGGTTTGGTTTAGCGAACCGGTGCTCGAATCCCATATCTTGATTGAGCTATCTTGTCCTCCAGTGATCAACTTACTTGAATTGTATTCGAACAATATAGAAGCGCAACCACTGTCGTGAGCTCGAATTCTATTCTTGCAATGCATGGGAATAATTGATTCTGTAAAATACTCTGCACCTTCCTCACTTTGACGAACCACACCATCAACTTGCATGCAAGCAAGTTGCTGTATACTTCTGGCCCTGACTTCGTCTTGCATTTCCTTGTAGAGGGCATTTACCTTAACGTGAGTTAATAGAAAGATCAGACGAAGAAGAAAGAACAATAAGGTCAATCAAGGTTTTAAATATTCCGATTTTTGGGAGACGCCGTACATCAGTTCCAACTAGCCAGACAACGCCTTTCTTTGAGAAAAGAATATAAACAATCCCAATGTAAACTTTGTTCATAGCTTTGTAGCTTTTACAACAGTTCTATTAATGCTTCATACAACAAGTACAATAATTATGGCTACTAAGTCGTGACAGCATACCATGAAGTAATAACTGACATAAGCTAATTGATGTTCCGAAGCCAATATGTTTGGTTCAGCGATTATTGGATGTAACTGATAAGAACAGTTAGAACACGCTACTTAACCATGACAGCAGACGAAGAAATTTGAATTGGAGCACCACTGCATTCAATCTACACACTACTGACAATTGTCTACCACTGAGCATATGTATCCGCAACCTACATTGTGTCTATTGTAGAAAGGATCAGTATGTCCAAATTTCAAAAGACCAGTAAATGGTAGGATAATCGGTCTTTCTACAGAATGAGATTAAAATACCTCGTTAAGCCGCTCTGCATCTTGCATTTTCTGAAGCATCCAACGGTCAATCAACATTTTGTTTTCAGCTTCTGCAGCCTTTAAGTTCACTGTCATTTCTTCAAGTTGTCCTTTCATATCTTCGTTTTCACTTGTAAGCAACTCTACGCCTTGGGTCTTTTCATCTAATACAGCCTTTAACTTGGAGCATTCATCCCTGAAAAATATAGAGCACTTCAATTCAAAAACTAAACACAATGCTTGAGAAGTGGAAAGTGAAAAGTTCGAAAATCAATGGTAACAGTGAGTAGCATGAGAGACGAACCTTAGCAGTGCAACCTCTTTTTCCAAGTCAGCAATAAGAGTATCTTTTTCTTGAATCGAGGCTTTCGCAGCTCGGCCTTCGGCAACTTCTTCCACAAGCTGGGAAGATAGTCGAGATTGAGCTCTGTAACATTGCTGTAGTTCAAGCTCTAGTTTTTCCGCTTTTTCTTTCCATTCTGTGCCCTAATGAGCAAATCTACCAGTTCAGTTGCAATTTCCACAGAATAAATATTGGAACTTAAGGGAGCATCTTAACGTATAGATAACAAAAAACATAGAAATCGGGGCAGAAATAAGTGTCATAAAAACCAAAATACATCGCATGTGTTTATGAAAAGATTTTGCAAAGAGAAAAAAGAAGACTTTTTAGGATCATCTACCAAAGAAGGAGCTCATAGTATATGACTATATGGGACTACAAACTTGTTGATAAGTCTTTATGAGAGTACACTTAAACCTCAAACTTCAAACTCCGGTCAGAAGTGGATGTCAGGATGACACCATGAAAGGATCAAAAGGATGTCATCAAATGAATCTCACTGTCTTCATCACCAAGGGAAAAAATTTAACTTAAATATCTGGTAAATCTGTCACATCCCTTATCAGTAAGCGGAGAAGGATTATAGAGAAGTTCACTTCACTTCACGTGAAACATGGCAGGGCAAGATGACACATCCTCTCACAAGCATTACATGGCTAGATGAAGCCGCTACAAGACTAAGACAGACGCTTCTTTTTTCCTCTAAGAGGTTAAAATTAACATCAAACTTCAAACCACTTTTTCGCATTTGATGACACCAGAAGAAGAGACTAAAGTTAAATTTGATAGAAAAGGTCCGTAGCAGGGCAAGATGAACATGCTCTCACAAGCATCACATGGCTAGATGAAATCACTACAAGACTAAGAAAGATGTTTACTTTTACATTTTCTCCTCGAACAGGATAAATTAAGATCAAACTTCAAACCATTGTTTCGCTATTGATGATACCCCAAGAAGAGGAGACTAAAGAAAATTTCGATAGCTCCATGGCATTGCTCCTCCAAACAACGTCACTAAGACATGTTGCACTACACCTAACTAACATAGTTAACAGCTATCCTAAAAGAACTCACATTTCCCTTGAAATCCTAACTCCATCCTCAACAACAATTCGAATACAAACCGACTCAACATATCATTCCCAAACCCTAATATACCCCCACAAATTCATCATCATATTTTTGGATAGAGAAGCTACAAAGCATCGTTCCAGCAAACAATGCCACTAAGCCAAGTTGCACGCGCTCTTTCTACACATAACTAACATATTTAGCAGCTGTCCTAAAAAGACCTTACATTTCCTTCAAATCCTAACTCAACCCTCGACAATCTTCGAGAACATACCAACTCAACACATCATTCCCAAACCCTAATAACCCCCCACAAATTCAGCATCATATCGTTGGAAAGGGAAGATCCTTAGCATCGCTCCAGCAAACACTGTCGCTAACACAAGTTGCACAGGCTCTTTCTACACATAACTACCGTGGTTAGCAGCTGTCGTAAAAAGAACTCACATTTCTCTTCAAAAATCCTAACTCAATCCTCAAACCCTCAACCACCTTCAAGGACATACCGGCTCAACATATCATTCCCAAGCCCTAATATACCTCCACAAAATTATCATCTTATCTTTGGATAAAGAAGGTATATAGCATCACTCCAGCAACCAATGTCACTAAGACAAATCGGACAAACTAACGTAGCTACTAGCTGTCGTAAAAAGAACTCGCATTTCTATTCAAATCCTAACTCAATCCTCGACAACCATAAAAAACATTTCAACTCAACAAACCATTCCAAAACCCGAACATTTCACTCAAATTCATTGACGAACATTATCATCCAATACTATCAACGCAACCAAAGCCATATACATTCCAATGTAGCAAACACAGAAACATTTCGGTCAAAACTAATCAAATTCACAAATTCGCTGTCATCATCAACTTCCAGTGAATCACTAAATTTCTTAATTCCACAAAATACTTGAAAATTTGAAATTGAAACAAAACCCTAGAAAATTGAGAAATTGAAATTAAAATTAAAATAAAAAACCTGATCAATAAAAGGCCTTGATTGAGCATTAATTAGGTCAACAAAAGCAGCTTCTTCAAATTTTCGTCGTTGTTTAAGCTGCCATAAACAATCGTTAATTGCTTTTCTTGCTTTATCTTCTAATTCTTCTTCCTTTGACCTAATTTTCATCAGTAAAAAACAATAATCTTGATTAATTTCACTTAATCAAAAGAATTGAAAAAATCAATTGAATGAAATTTAAGCAGAAGTGTATTTAGCGAGTGAAGTTTAAATCATAATTCTTACTTATCGATCATCGCCATTGTCGATTGTTCTTCGCACGTCGAGTAAATTATTGAGCTATTTCGTTCTTCAAGAAAGTTTAGACTTTCTTTTTTATTTTTTTGTTTTTATTTTTGCGGCAAAAATCAGGAACTTTGTTCTCTGGAAAACTCCTACGAAGTCGAGTAAATAAATAAATTAATTAAATGAACCTGAGTTAAGGTGACTCAAAGAAAAATGACGGTGTGAGCAAGTCTCATTTGTGACGAGATTATTTGTCGCAAGCTTAAGATGGTCAAGTCCCTTTCATGAATAATAAGTGAGGGGATCTATTTGCGCCCCACTTGTTTTTTACGATGAGAATTTGACCCGTCTTAAACTTTCGACGGATTAAACTTTCGACGGATTACCTGATCATAAATGAGAATTTGTGCTCGATAGAATAGTGAGGTTGGTAATTGCTAATTTAACATGAAAACGACATAAGCCCGAATGAGGGGGTTTAAAACTTTGTTATTCAATTATACAACTAGGTTGATAGAATATAAAATTTATTCGGATCTAGTTAGAGTTCCACGAATCCAATATGAATAACTCATTTATTGACATGGGTCATTATAACTTTATAAGTTTGGGTTGACTTGATGATCCGACTACCATGCTTAAAAATAAGACTTGTTTATTAGTTTTGGGTTCATAGGTTATATGTAGTTAAATGGGTTGGGTTAGGCTTGAGACAATAATATAGTTAGTTAATTTGATCAAAAATGGGCTTCGGAATCATGATTGGTGATTCATTTAAAGTTGACATGAACACGAATCAGACACAATCAGATATGTTTAGTGCACAATTTTCTAATGTAGAATAGCCTTATATTTTATATGGATATCTTCATATACTAATTTAACTATTTATTTATGTTCTTAGCGAGGTTTATAAGTCTTTAGTGAAACATTTTTAACCTACTTATAAGTATAAAACTGTTCACATAAGATCTATTGATTAAATTATGGATTATATGATGGTAGAACATGAGTGTTCGTGGTAGTGGCGAGTGTTACCGACTTACCGTTGGCAGACACTTGGAAGGTAAACATTTAAGTTGGGAAAGTAGGAGATGTTTTAAAATAGAAAATAGATGAATCATAACGATAAAAACACAAAGAAAGCATTGTATCTAGCAACTTTGTGTCGGTCTATACATCTTTTACTATTTTTTTTTTTTGACAAACGGATACAGATAGCCTATACTGCCTTAAGGACAACATTGATAGCTATCCAGATATAGGATCTAGGATAGAGATTAATAGCTAAACATTTTGACATACCTAAAACTGATAAAACGTAAATAAGAAACACAGCTACAACATTACAACAAGACGATACTATAATAGCATAAAGATGAAGATCGGTAGAATAGCCACAATCGCTCGAACTAGCTTCATCAGCATGAAGGGCCCCCAAGATGCATCCATTCCAACAGCTGAAAGAGAAACAATATCTAGATGTACATACGCACTTGCGAAAAGAGCGTAGAAATTCAAGGTGATGGACAAGACGACGAAGTCTGCCACCGATGGAGACAAAACTCCTACACCATAGAGATCGATCCCTTTTATCTGAGGACCAACAGATCATTGAAACCCACATGCAGTGACCAACACGAACCCGCTGAGACAAAACCACCTCCTCGCCAAAGCCAATTATTCGACTAACATTCCAAGCAGAACAATAAAGGCTCCTAAAGAAGGAGATCCATATGAAGTAAAACGAAAACGAAAAATAAAATTGAGATGTCATAACTTAAACAGAACCACCACCTCCAAACTAGCCAGACCCGCCGAAAACTCAACTCAAACCGACTCACACTCTCGCCAACAGACCAAGAACACCGAGTCTCACCGATCCAGAAGAAAGAGAAAGAAACCGACAAATCACCAAACGGCCAGCCACAACCCCAAAGAACCAAGACACAAACTGCGACGGACACGAAACTCCAACAGACACACATGCATGCAACAAAAGCGAAAGATGATAGCCCGACTACATCACCACCAGGTGAGACACCGACATTGAACTAATAGGCGAGCGAGGGGGGCGAGGGGAGGGGGGAACGCCTGATTAGTCCAGCCACCAACAAAGACCAGCCATAAACAAAGACCAGACCCATAAACAAACTAAGCCGTCATCGGGAACTAACTCAATGTGTGAATTAGTACCCCGCAAATCCAGGGGAGGAGGGGGAAGGGGGCGAGGGGAGGGGGGAACATCTCCCCTGAAAACCAATTGCATGCACCGGGACACGGAAACTGACAGACGCAGAAGGAAGGGCTCCGGAGAGGGTAGCACCATACCATCGACAACCACAGAGCACACAAGGATCTATCACCAAAACTTCACCGGAGATAAGTAGGACCCCAAAATCAATACAAAATGGAAATAGGTGAGAAAATTGGGGTAGAAGCAATTGGAAAGCGGAGAGGAAACGTCACCGGAGATGGGCCATAAAAAGCCTCATCTCCGGCGACGGAGCCGGTAGAGAGAGGGACGGCGGGTGGCAGGGGAAGGTGGAGGAGACAAATTAGATTTTTTGGTTTTGTTTTTTAGAGAGAAGTCAGAGGACTTTTAGAGAGAGAGGGGGCTTATACATCTTTTACTATCAGCTAGTGTTAAAGTTGGTTTGTTTCATAATATGATCGCTCATAGCGTATCTATCGACTTCCTATTAATAAAATAAAATCCTTATTCCCTCCAAATCCAAAAAACAACATGAGATTTAATACTCTTTTCTTTCCTTGAAATCAGGTCGGGCATTGCTTCACCTGTATAGTTTTGATAAGAGTTTATGACTCAGGAAGCACGAATTAAAGAATACCCGAATCCGAATACGGAATGGGCCTAACTCACGCTTGCTTACAACTTTACAAGTCTATAACGTGTAAAATAAGACAAAAGCACAACTAAGTGACGTGCACGTGCCCAATTTGCTTAAACTAGTAAACCAAACACAAGTTAAAGTTGAAATCAAGTATAATCTGATCAATCAAACATCATCACAATACCAACGTAAGAAACAAACAAACCACATATTTGGATACTTTGAAGGTTTATGATTGCACCATGTTGGTACATCTGGCTACTCTCAAGTGCACAAATTCTTAAATTCTCGTTTCAGACGAGAAGATCCGTCTTATTACTTTAGACGGATCAGCCTCCTCACAAAAAGAGCAAGTGAACAAGTGGGGGATAATGGATAATCCTTTCACTTGCCCCACTTGCTCTTTTGTGAGGGGCTTGACCCGTGTAAAGTAATAAAACGGGTCGTCCCGTCTCAAGCAAGATCAAGTGTCTTAAGTGTTCCTCTCCTTCGTATAGGAATTTATTATTAAACCTGTTTTTAGAGAGGTGACCAAATTTAATCTAAAGATGTTTTATGAGCGGAGTTATAATTTGTAATTTAGCTTTAAGAAAAATCTAAAAGGTTAGCTATAGATTTTGAACAGCGAGCGTCCCAGCTAACCCTTGTTTCACGTCCTCACTACTCGTTCTCTTCATAGCTTCAACTAGAATACAATAACCATGTTTTGGCAAAGCATATGTATTTTCTCCCATAAATCTCGGTATCACACTAATAAAGTGAAGATTATTTGATAAGGAGTATCCATAAACTCCGTAAGTGGTTCTTGTGTACGATGGTTCCAAATATTTGTGATATATGACATACGAAATATAACTTAAATATTATAATATCTTAATGTAAGACGGTGTCTCAAAAGACTTATTCATTGATATTTATTTCATAGTGTTGGTATTAAGCTAATAATTTACTAACTTAGGTCAAAACATTACATATTTTTGTTAGTTATTACGAGTATAATATTGGCCTCCTTTAATATAAGGACTAACATTGTACTCCGTAACTAATAATATTGTTCAACTGATCACTAGTAACGATAATCTATAGTTCAGTAATACCTTAACATTTAAATCGTAGGACTGATCAATTAAACCCTATAATACTGTATACATAGGATTTTTACACCTTATTTACGGATGCAATTTCTCAGTAAATTATACTAATTCCAAACTAAATTAAGCTTTGTACTCTCTTATGCTCGACAAATTAGATTACACTACTTCATTCATTTTGAAACAAAACCCACTTGCATAAAAAATACCGATCCTATTCTAATTGACTAAATCGTATTTGAGATTGACGTAGATCAACAACAACAATTTTTTTTAAAATATTTGTAGCTTAATTTACTTTTGTTTTTTATACAATTTATTTACTAAAATATTCCATGAAAATAAGAGTATCAAAATTCCATCCTTGAACTATTAAAAAAAAAAAAAAAAAATCTACCTTGATATTTTAGCCAGATTTATGTGAGAGATTCTCTGAATAAAAGTAGGAATCTTAAGGATCAATCAAAGAGTACACATTTTCCAACATTATCTTCTGTCAAAAATACATTCATTAATCACTTTTACTTCTCTGACTTAAACACTCACCGTTGCTTCCTCATCCTGCATTCCTCCCCATACTTTGTTGGATAATTAACACCCACAAGTATCTCAATCCAATAATAATATAATAATAATGATTTTAATATAAACCCGCAAAAAGAAATACTTTTTCCGTCTCAATTATTTATTTACGTTATTAGTTATCACGAGTATTTTAATCAAACGTAAACAAATAATAGAGGCCGAAATGGAATCTTCAGCTTTATAAATTTGGGAGGGAAAGTTCACCTAAACATTGTATTCTTATGCAAATCATCTTAGTCAAACTTCTAAAAAGTTGATATTTTGATCTATGATGGCTGTTTCTCAACTGGGTTTATCTTCTTTTATTCTGTTATTTGTTGCATCTTTGGTAATTATTCTATCTATGATCTAAGTTATTTGTTGTTGATTTTTTTAATCATGTTTATACGTTAATTAATCAGTATGTTTCATTATTTGTTGATCAATATTGTTTCTAAATTTGCCAAACTTTACTTCTGTTTGTGTGTTAAAAGTTATTATTAGGTGAGACGGTCTTGTACAGCGATATATATTTGTATAAAAATTACTCTTTTATTGACAGTAATAAATGAACGAATTATTCAACTGTGAGACCGTCTTATTTTAGAATTTGCGTAAAAGTTTTGATCTTTGATTGACTTAACTTCTGAGATCATGATTAGGGTAATTTTTCACTTGTCAGTGTTAATTTGCAGTATCATATATTCATATGTATAAATATGGTTTTTGATGGTGTAAAAGACTGAAGCTTTGGAGTTTATTTACTTTTTTTGATGTTGGAGGGTTCACTGATTGAATATATTATTTTGGGGTATTGTTGGTTTCGAGTTTATATAAGCGGGAGCCTTTGAGACACTGCGATGAGCCGATGATATTGTTGTTGATAATATAGATGTTTCTGTTCTTAACTAGTGTGAAATAATCAACAGAAAAAATTCTTTATTACTGTTTAATGTCTGTGATTAAGAGCTTAACATTAATTTACCAAAAGAAAGGGGAAAATGACCTTTGATTACTTAATACGGAGTAATAGTTAATTAATTAATCGAACTATCAACTAGGCGTTTGAGCTCGTGTAATCCGTCACCATCCAGTAGATACTTAGCCGGGTCCAGTTAATGTGAAAAATTCTAAGATACTGTGTGATGACCAGATCTCTTGTTGTTAGTTTCAGATAGAATCATTCCGAATCTTGTCGAGAAGACGAGCTGTTTACCTCACTTGATAGTTGACACCGAATTCATATCTGAACAGTATGATCATGAACAAAATTGAGAATTTCGTATTGTAGAGAGAAAGATTTGCTAGTTTGTCTTTGTGAGTAGTGTAGAATTCGCTAGAATCCGCTTTCTAGTCTGCAGCAATTCTCGTTGAATTTGTGTTTTTGTCGCTAGTGTAATGTAACGGTATGCAGTGATGTATATTTCAGTTGAAAATCACAGTAATTCCTGATCCATCAGCTTTTGGTATGATTTGTATCAGGTTCTTGTGGCGGAATCATCCTCTGAGCTCAAATTGAACTCTTACCTTTTCCAGGTACTTTACTTGTAACAGTGCGTAAAGAACAAAAGAATTGTCATTCTTCTTCGATCAAGATTTCAGCTTTTGACTTTTTTTCTTTGTCTCTTAGGATTCTATTATCAAAACAATTAATGCAAATCCAGAGGCCGGATGGAAGGCTGGCGTGAACCAAAAGTTCTCCGATGTTACAGTAAGTCTTGATTGACTGCCGTAGTGATTTAGAACTTAATCCTCTGTTTCAATGGAAAGTACTCAATTGTTTGTACTATTAATCTCGTGTTAAACTTGAAAATGATTATAGCTTTCCTAATTGTGAAGGTTGGCCAATTTAAGCGCATTTTGGGTGCTAGACCTACCCCTGAAAGCGAAAAGGCCAAGATACCACTTATGAGTCATCCCAAGTCGTTGAATTTGCCGAAAGAGTTTGACGCTAGAACAGCGTGGCCCCAATGCAGCACCATTGGCAAAATTCTTGACCAGGGTCACTGCGGTTCTTGCTGGGCATTTGGTGCAGTCGAGGCCTTACAAGACCGTTTCTGCATTCAATTTAACACGTCTGTTCCTTTATCAGTCAACGATCTTTTGGCTTGCTGTGGATTCTTGTGTGGAGACGGTTGTGATGGTGGGACCCCCATCTATGCCTGGAGGTATCTTGTTCACCACGGTGTGGTCACTGCAGAGTGTGACCCTTACTTTGACACTGAAGGTTGCTCTCACCCTGGTTGTGAGCCTGGTTACCCTACGCCAAAGTGCGAGAAGAAATGTACCAATGGCAACCAACTGTGGAAACAATCAAAGCATTATTCCCAAAATGCCTACAGAGTCAAGTCTGACCCGCATGATATCATGGCGGAACTCTACAAGAACGGGCCAGTTGAGGTGGCTTTTGACGTGTATGAGGTAAAGGACCAGTTGAGGTGGCTTTTGTCGCAAATGATTCATTTCTGGGCGAAGAGACTTCAATTTGCATATTACGTTCATTATTCGACATCTTCTATCCTAGTTCTTACAATATTATTTGACAGGATTTTGCGCATTACAAGTCAGGAGTATACAAACATATCACAGGGGAGTACTTGGGAGGCCACGCCGTTAAGCTGATAGGATGGGGAACATCGGCTGATGGAGAGGATTACTGGGTATGCTATTCTCGTATACCTTAATCGTTCAGGATTAGTTATGCATTACGATACATAATACATGTCTAACCAACTTCATTTTTCTTCACAGCTTCTTGCAAATCAGTGGAACAGAAGCTGGGGGGATGTAAGTTTATCACATTTTCATGAGGCTATCGTACAATCTTACATATAGATTAATGCTTTATTAGCCGTAATGGAGCGATTTAACCAAAAAGTACTGTGTTAGATCGCGCAGTCGGAGAATTTGTGCTAATTATATAAACAGCATTTTATAAGCTCTTGACATAATCTGGAGTTAAGACTAAATAATGGTTGAATTTCTTTGAACAGGATGGATATTTCATGATCAAACGAGGAACAAACGAATGTGGCATTGAAGAGGATGTGGTGGCGGGCTTGCCATCATCACGAAACCTGGTAAGGGAGGTGGGCGACTCAGATTTCGGTCATGCTGCATCCATGTAAAGAATCTGTTGCTATTCATCGCTGGTGCGACTCACGACAAACAGGTTTCCACCAGCCCCCATTGGAGTCATGTGTAGTTTCTGATGGCTCTAGTTTATTTAAGAATATTCGCGTTGTAATTTCAGGCTACTAATAGTTTCTGCGATGATATTTCTGTTCAGTTTAATTATAAAGGTTAATTTGTGACACTTTACTCGAATTATAGAGTTTTCATTCCTCGTAACATCCCATGGTGAAATAATACTGCGTACTAAGATGTACGAGTCGTTCCTTGCTTGGTTGTGCACTAAATTGTTCTCAAAGACTGGTACATACCAAGCTGTATAGTTTTAAGAACGCTTGATACGAAAATACTAAACTTCATCGCCGATTACGAAAAAAATATCAGTAAACTATGCCGCTGTCTGCCTACCAACATTCAATCACACTCTAATCAGATCAAAGCAACAACACCTTTGATTATTTGAATGTAAACCCTTAGTTTTTTTTTTTAAAAAACAAAAATAAAAAGGAAAAAGTGCCCCCATGCAGGATCGAACTACAGACCTTCAGTTTACAAGACTGACGCTCTACCACTGAGCTATAGGGGCTGTTGCTGCAAATTGTTTAACTTCAGATATTTAAATAAATAAAATAATAGTTAAGTCTTGTGTAATACGGTTTAACACGACCACCGTATAACCGTATGATATAATGGTAGGTTTTACAATAAACGTGTGTAGACGCAGTAGACCGTATTACACATATATTTCTATTAAATCATACCTTCGTAAAAAAAAAAGGAAAATCAGAAGGCCGAATTTCAGTTCAATTCCGCCAATTACTTACGTTCTTGAAGGAGAATTCTGGTTTTGTAAGTTTTTTATTCAATTTGATTATAAATCACTTTATTTTGCTTATTATCACGTATCACTTATGTTTCGGTCAATTCTTTATGTTTTTGTTACCGAGTATTTGATTACCTCAGTCATTTCTTTGTAAACAAATTTAGCATGTACAACTTGACAATCTTTCCGTGTGTAAGTTACTTTTCGGCTTTTTATATTTTTTCAAAGCATGTTGTCTCTATATCTTGATCTTTATGCTAGAAACAAATGTAAAGAATTGATCGTTCATTTTGTTTGTGTCGAGTCACTCTCGTATCCACCTTTTTTTGTAAAGACTAATAGACACTATATAAACCGGAAACCTAAATCTAATCTCACAAAACATCGTGTCTGACTCTTGTAGCCGAGTCTAGAGTAATGCTAGAGTTCCGTAACAGGAAGACTGATAGTTCGTGCAGCTAATAGCGTTTGTTTAGGCCTTCGCAATTAATTTAAAGCTCCGCAACAAGAAGATGTCGATATAATATAAGGCCCTTTATTAGTACTTAGAGAATTAGCTTACAGTCTTACATACTAATAAGAGTTGCAGCTAAGATGCATAACTATATGTTGCATCAGGCAACATTTAGGTAATTCGGGAAAAACAGACTTCAGAAATAAAAACTCCTGTAATACGACACTTAACATAGACTCCGATAACATCTAGAAGGGCCTTAGCACTCTTTATCCTCGAGTGAATGGATTGATTAACCAGTGCAGCATTTGTAGAGAATGTACTTCTCCATAGGACGCTGACAGTCGGTACAAACCACCTTGGTCGGAACACCAGCACCAGCTACAGAAGGGAACTCAACTCGATTGCAATGAAAACCCGTATGATGACCAGGGATAGTGTGTATGATCATGGAAATGCTACCCACGATACCATGCTCTCTTTTGTGCTCTACAAATTCCGGCTTGGAAATAGAAGCGATAATTTGATCACCCTTTGCCTGAATTATCTCAGTAGTTCCTGGTTTTCCGATGGAAGCCCACCCTTCATGTCCGCTGCCAAAGCTCAGAACAGACATAATTTGCTTGATGATATTGTCACTGTCGACATTGTTATGACTGAACTGCATTCTGGTGTAAAGCATAGATTCGAGCCTAATCCAGAAGTATGTGACAGTGGTGACATTAGGTAAAGTGTGAGCGATTTTCTCTGCAGTGATCATTTTGATGATTCTTTCCACTGCCTTCTTCGCGTTTGGCTTGCCTATGTAGACTAGCTCAATCTTTGTTCCTGCTTTTGTGAATTGCTCTTTAATTGTAGTTGTGAATTTGCGGATCCAATCAATGTCTTCTCCTCCAAAGATGCATACATGAGTGTTGGGTTGTGCCGCCTTTACAAAAATACAAAAGATGTTAGAAACTTGAAAATTAGAGATTTACAACAAAAAAAATAATCTTTGTTCCTTAAAGGGTCCCGCCTATGGCTAGGTTAGGGGTTGGACGTACACGCCCTACCCCGTGTACTTTTTGCAAAGATGGACTGTTTCCGAATGACTCATGATGTGAGAGCTCACAGATGATAAGAACAAGAATTGGAAAATGTTTTTTTGAGTACCACTCCTCATGACTTTACCATCTAAGCTAACTGACATCTGCAGAACGGGGAAGATGTTACAAAGTTAGAGACTTGATAAAAATGAATGTTGTCGGATTCTTACCCATTTGCTGAATTCAGGGATGATAGAGGTTAACAAGAAGTCGGGTTTCCAGGTTTCCTTCTTCCACAACTCTTCCACCCTCTCTTTTGTAAAAGGGTAAGCAGAGTTACCCCAAATGAGGATCAAATGATAAGCATCCCGGGTCGTCTCTTTTCCCAAAGGATCGATTGCTACAATGATCTGCTTCTTTGCAAATCCCAAAAATTCCCTGATAAATCTCTTAGACACTGCATCAAGCATTGAAGGATGTAGCAAAGTGTACCAAGACATCTTACATTGCAACTCCTTGAACTTTTGTTCATTCTCCATAGTTATTTCCTCCACCAAAGGAAGCCAAACAATCTCATACGGAAACTCCTTATCTTTCCGCCTCGATTCCTTATATATCTTATCCAAGATTGCAAGTTCTTCTTCAGATACATCAAGATCTGATATGAAGAACAGTACAGTCTTTCCCTTAAGAACGTCGAGATGGAATCTTTCGACTTTGACTTCATCCTCATTAGGAATACGGATGATGTCTGCGACCGTGTCAACAACAATTTCTAACAGATTTTTCTTCTTTTGTGAGATTTTGACTAACGGTTTGATGTCGTCTCTCGGGTAGATCAATGTCTTGAGCAACCTCAAATTATCTTTCTGAGGTGTCTGGTAGATGTGCACTAAATTAGCATATGCCTCTTCCATTTTCTTTACCTCTGCATCAAATGTACATTACCATGTGAGAGTCATATTTGATTTCATAAACAATTTTTGTATGTCTTACGTCATAGCAAGTAGAAATTCTCGTATAAAACCGTCTTATCAGACAATATCATAACACCGTCCCATATAGGACATCTTTATTCATCCATAAAGGGCAATCAAGAGAATTACATTCTATAGCAGATGATTTTATTAAGATAATGATTTGACGATTATTTATTTATTTATTTATGTCGTAGAAGTTGAATCGAGACCTATGTGCTCGTAGCAGAGTTTGAGCTTTTGGCGCAGCTGATCATTTAGGCTCCTCTCCTTATGGGTCAAGCTTGAAAGATCCCATGCTTCTGTTGCAGAGCTTACCAGCCTGAGATCACATATTGCAAGGTTTTCAGGTTAAGCTGTTGAACTCCTAAAATTCGGGGGAGAACTTGATAAAACATATGAGAGCGTGGTAGTGTAACTCAATACTTCCGATTGAGTACAACTCGTGTTATATAAGAAACCGTTTTTTCTAACATGTGCCCTTAGACGGAAGATGTTCAAGATTATTTCACTAATTGTGGTAAATATAAGTTTCTACATCAGTATTTCATGATATATTCCTAACAATCTTTTTTAATTAACTTATTAGTGGACACACGTTAGAAAAACTGTATATATAGAGAATATATAAGCACAACTTATGCAAATATATAGAGACAGAGTAGTCTTGAATTACCCAGAGGTGATGCCAATGTTGCTAGTAATCCGAGCCCCGGAAGCAATAATGCTCCTAATACTCCAATATGTAGCAATTGCAATTGGGTTCATGGAAGTGGCCAAGGGAGCATCTTCAGAAGTAATATACTTAGACGGAAGCGAGCTAAACTCGATGAGAGACTTAGCCACATCTAGCACAACCTTGAGGAGTTCCTCGAGGGTTGCGAACTGGGACTTGAGCACCCCAGTAATCTCACTTAGCTCAGGTGTCTGCTTAAGCACTGCGATGGACTTAGCCAAAGGATGGTTAGCTAGGCCGAGGATAGTGACTAGCCATAACTCCCCATAAGTCACAGCAAAGGCGGCCGAAGTTATGACCACCTTTGCATCCCATGAGTAGTTCCCTAGAATGTTCAAGACTTCCATTGTTGATTCATGTACATCCCCTCCGGAGCACTTGCACGCAAACTTCATGAACAAATATCATAATTAATCATATATCAAAGCCATTAACTTCATAATCTTATTAAAGTTCTTAATACCGATTATAGGCCTGGCAAACAGGTCAAGTGGGTCAGGTTTGTATCGGGTCAGTTCAGGCCAGCTGGTCACTGTTGGGTTTGCAAGAATTCAAGTTAGATCGAGTCGGGTTGGATCATGTCATTTCGGGTCAACTATTTTCAATTTTTTTAGGGACAACGGACTGTGAGCAACAATACCCAATCCGGTCGAGTCATATTTAATGGGTCAATTTGGGTTACGGTTCAAGCCCGGGTTCTCATCAGTTCGTAAGTCTGATCCGGTCAGGTACATGTCGAGTCAATTTTATTAGGTCTATTACCGAAGTTCAAATCTTAGATCCCCACTTGAGACATGTACAAGTAGTAAATTTTGGTACAACACGCCATAAAGTGATAAAAAGAGAGTAGGTTAAATAATTGTGTGTTTGTCATGTGAAAACGTACCTCACAACAAATTTTTTGGATATCAACAGCTATTGCCTCCAGCATTGTGCCCTTTGGTCCAGCAGCAATTGCACCCAATTTCTCCTCTAGGGTATCAGCTACGAGTTCCTTTGTAGCCTGCATCATCGGTCGCACCCAAACGTTATCAGACTTTTGGTTGACATGGTACGTTGTTTTATATACGGAGTATTATATAACACAATGATACAGATATTTGCATACCAAATACCGAAAAAAATACTTATTATGTATGTACCTCCTCCATACAACAATGATTCTTCCCACTTCTCTAATATATGACGAGTATTTTATTAAAGTGGGAAGATCATTGGTATATTGAGGGTCGAGCTGGGAGTATTATTTATTATCGACTTCAATGTTGCTCATCTTTATCTGAGAGATGTAAACATTCCAGTTTTTAATTTTGCAAAGCAAAATGCTCATGGCATTGTAGCACTTTGGCTTTGTAGAAGCCAATATTATTTTCAAATCGCAACAGTTTTTTTCATGGCACTAACTCTCATGACTTTTACCAATTAAGCTGGCTGACATCTGTATAAATATTGTTATTAGTCTATATAACCAACCATTGACTGAGTAATTGAGATGATCTTCTCACATGTCATCATGCAAATGTAACTAATCGTAAAAAATAAAAAATAAAAAATTGGCAAAATGTGCATATATACCTCAGAAGGGTTAGTAGGAGAAGTGGCAGAAGGGAGGGAAACGCGTTGCAAGATATCCTCGACGACAGAGACAATAGGTGCAGTGTCGACACCACGAGTTTCATGAGAATGGGTAGCTTGGATAAGCTTAAGGATTTTACTCTCCTCAGTGACGACATTGGAGAGCACTCGTCCACCGGCCGAGCTACTAGCTTTACCTTGGTATGGAGTCACCATTAATGGACGACTAGGTATTGGGATAGTTTCTTTAAGGAGAGTGATTTGTCTGGTTTTTACTACTTCTTTTTGAGAGTTTGGGAGGTTAGCCATTACTCTTTGTGCTTGTTTTGAGCTCTCTCTTAGTCTCTTGTGTGTTTGGTTTTTAAGTGTTTGTGTTTTGTTGTGGTTAACAAAGGCTTTCTAGGGTCCTTTTTATAGGGTTTGAGAAGTGTGCAACTTTTTTTTTTTTATTTAAATGAAATAAAAATTGAATAAAAGGTTATGGGAAATGGGAATAAACATATTGTACTTCTTGGAAGCTCTCCATATCTAAATGTTTTAGATGTGAAATATAGTACTTTCTCCGTTTTATTTGGTTGTATACGTTTGTTTTATCACGTATGTCAATGCTCATTTTCTTTTGTTTATATCTTTAGTTACATATTACTAAAAATTATAAAAATTTGATATTAATATTGTACTCGGTAAGACAATTGAAACAAGATCTCACATGACTATCGATTATGTTATATATTAGAAGTTGTACTAAAGAATTTTCTCACCTGTGAATAGTGCCCAAAAAGCAAACATATACAATTAAATGGAACGGAGGAAGTACTAATCTTAATTGCCTTAATTTGATCTAATTTACTTTATTATGTAGTATCGATAAGTCTGATGTAAAATCGTTCTATAAACTTGGCTAGAAAATAACACTTACTATACATTTTTATAAGTTGATATCTAAATGTTTTGGATGTGAAATACTACTCTAATTGCCTTCATCTGATCTAATTTACTAGACGTTGTAGTATTAATAAAGTCTTATGTAAAATTACACTATAAAAGTTTCGAGAAAATATCACCTACACCTTTATAATTAGCTACTCCGTAGTATATTATATAATATTATATTATGAAGTATAAAACCGTTTTTCACAAGGTTAAGTTAAACTCAATTAGTCTCTTGTAAAATCGTTTACCCTAGTATTGACTTGGTAAAGGCGATCCCACAAACTAAAGGCTAATAACCACTTTATATATTTATAGGTCCCTTATCTAAATGGAACCCAAAAACTTTAAAAAAATAGCAATAAAAACTCCATTTTTAACCGTCTTATATAAGAATTTAATACGTCCTTTTTTAACGAAATGATAACTTGGATCAAAAAATTTTAGCTAACGAGTGGAACGACATATGACTATAGTATATCACATGTGTGTCAAATAATATTTTCGTTAAATTCCTTACTATATTAATATATGATCCGTCAATAACTAATTACAGTACATGATACAGTAAAATGGCTCATGTTACACGTTCATATAAAATTATGAACAAGGGAGGTAATTAGTGGCGGAACGAGGTGGAGGCTTGAGTCTTTGATGATCGCTACCGCGTAATACTAACTAAAATATTCAAAAAATTTATTTTGAATTTTATCGATAATATGATGTTACTAGGATATCTAGGGCTGAGCAAAAATATACGATACGGTTTTATTATACGTATCCGATACGATATACGGTTTCAATTATACGGATTTCCGTATATCCGATACGAATATCCGTATATACGATACGGTTTATAAAAAACCGTATCGGATACGTATCGGCAAAATTTGAAACCGGATATACGGTTTCCGATACGGTTCCTATTTTTAATATAAAATATAAAAATAAAATCATAAAACCACTAAACGTCGAGTATGTCCGTGACTCAATCGTATTACTTGTATACATTTTTACGTTATTTATTCTTAAAATATGTGATACTCTTTTAAATTATTAAGAAAAATCATAAAATCACAAAAAAAAATAAAATAAGACATAAAATTTTACATAATTAAATGAAAAACCGGATACCGGATATACGGTTTCCGGATATACGGAAAAACCGGATATCCGGTTTCCGGATATACGGAAAATCCGTATCGGATAAGGATACTCAAAATTGAGTTTTTTAAAACCGGATATCCGATACGGTTTTGAAAACCGTATCGGATATCCGGTTTTGCTCACCCCTAAGGATATCTGGTGGTATTGAGTTTTAGTACCACCCTTACACATATAATAAAGTGTAAACTTTATTAAAATAATGATCATTAATTACCGTCCTATTATTTATATAAGTAATAAAGTCCATTAACACAATAACATAAAGAACACGTGTACCATTATTTACTTGAAGCTCTTAAATTCTTTTGTTGTATTTGTGTCTTGAATTTGTTAGTACCCACTAAGAACGACTATCATGAGGACCTTGTCAGGGTTTTTCTAATATTTATTTGGGCTAGAGTTTATGTCTGTGGGTCTTTATTTCTAGGTTATTTGTATTGGTCTTACAAAATAATGTCTCTAGCGTACACCCGAACAATTATATTTATATCATAAAATGTTACGAGTACATTATACAATTCTAATTTTGAATTCTTAAATCAATAACTCTTCAACATCGATAAAAGTATAAACCTCCTTAGAAATAAATACCATTAGTAAACCACGTAAATCTGTTCATTACGATGTTATTTTACCTCATAAAAACGCTAGAATAGTTAGGTCATGCATAGGACGACATACATTAAACATTAGTACATATGATTAACCAAAGCATATAACGTGTCAATATCTACACCTTATTATTATTGTTTTATGAGTAATATTTATGAAACCCCCCACTTCGTGTTTCACGTTGCTTCTCCACTTTTATGCACTTTTTTTTATCAACATTATTAATCGTATTATTATTGTCGTATTCTCATGTAAATGCCATTGTAGTTAAAGTAGATAACTCATTGCAATTGAATTGTGAAGCATACTTTGTATGACAATATATATTGACAAACAGTGGCGGCAGGGCCGGTCCTGACTATTTTGAGGCCCTAGGCAAAATTGTAAAATTGGGCCCTAGAATTTTTTTTAGTTCAATTAATTCGCGCGCCATTGTCAAATACATGATATTAAGAAGTCAATAAAATCACTATGGTCGTATTTTTCATTATTTTAATTTATATAATCATGTAAATTTTCACGTGAGTGAGTTAAATTTTCATTACAACGTTTCTAACCAAAAATTTGTGAATAACATCTTGTTGTGATTTTATTAACAACTCCAGAAGTTTTTTCTCTTTTTTTTGTTGTCTTTTCTCACATTTAGATAAATGTTTTTAGGATAAATTGTAAAGGAGAATTCAATAAATGACTTAACACTTAACAAACAACACAACAATTGAGGAAAACAGAAATTCCACAATTCCACACATCACAAATCACAAACATTTAGAAATATAAAATTTAAAAATGCAATTTATAAATAAAGATTACCGGTCAATAACAAACGCTGAAAAAAAAAAAGATACAACAGTAAGTCGGCACTAAAAAAAACGCCCAACAATAGTTATAAGTAGTTAATAAGGTACAAGACAATAATCAATACTTAATTAAAATAAATAAAAATTGAAGAAGAAAAGGGAATTAGAACACCCTCTGTAACAAATAGGCGAATCGCAATCGAAGAAACGAACAAATGATTCCAATTTTGAAGGATTGAAGTATTGTTGAAGAATCCGAAATGTTTTATATAATATAAGGGAAATAGGTAGGTTGATTGAATATAAATGAGTTGATGAAATAACCTAAAAAGAAGAGCCAATTAGAAAAAAATATGTGTGTAATTATTTACTCTTTCCAAAAAAAGTTGAGTGAATCTTGTACTATCCTTATTTGGTTTCAAAAATTCCAAGTTACAACGTCACTCTTCACTTCTCAAATTTTTTTTTTACATTGGGCCCCTTCCACATTTGGGCCCTTGTCAATTGCCAACCCAATCACCCCTTAGGGCCGGCCCTGAGTGGCGGAGCCAGGATTTGAATTTAGGGGGGCGAAAATTTTTAGGGGGGCGAACGACTTATTTAATAAGGTACTTTTAAAAAATTTCGCTAAAAACTTCAAAATTTTCAACCGCCAGGGGGTGCGATCGCCCCTGCTAGCCCCCCTAACTCCACCACTGTTGACAAATCGAAACCAACGTATTCTTCATGTCACTCCTCATGCAAATTAACGGAGTATCATGCATATTATTGGAGTTGATAATTTGTTAATTTCGCGTATATATAAGACTAATTCATAATTAGAATATATTATCTAATATTCCGTCCGATTCAGACGAAAGATAACATAAGAAAGTGGATAAATGAGGGGAAAAAAGGGAAAAAGTAGGTGGGTCAGTTTTAATTGTGCGAAAAATTGTGGATTGATAGGTCGACCGCACCATGTAATGACATTTTGTATAAATATCAAATGGGTATAAGAGTAACTTTATAATGTTGTGGCAAAATAAGATCAATATGTTACATTTGGTGTGGTTCGTTCGTTTATATTAAGTGTTACATTTGTCTGGATCCGAGGTGTAATAATTAAGTAGATCTGTGACAAATTTAACCTACTGAAATTCGTATATATAATTTTCACCTAGGTACATAATTAAACATATTTAAAATTAAATTGTACTAGAATTTAATTAGCTATGTAAAGTCATAATTTAGTTCATGAAATGAATAATTAAATCGTGAGGTGTCTACATCTGTACGAAGTGCCATATTATTGTTTCATCATCTTTATGAAACCTCTTAACTTTGTGTATCACGTTGCTTCTCCACATTATCGCACTTCTCTTTGTTGAACGATACAAATCAGAATTTGGAGTCCTTTAATTAGTTCACTTTTGTCGTATTCTCTTTTGTAGAGAAGATAAAATAAACTGAACTGAATTAAATTAAACTGTATATATAAAATTTAGTTTAAATTACGAGTAATTGAATTGAGCATAACTTAATAGAGTCAAACCTAAATTGAGCTGAAATTAAACACATTAGAAAAGAGTTGAAGCGTGCTATATTGATAAAATGACAAGAGAGTTCATTTTTTTATAAATCGAGTAGTTTTAATTGCAACATTCCTGGATCAGGATATGAAGTGAACTCTATCTTCTTTCTTTTTTTAAACGAGTACTTATAGGTCTAGTCGTTTTTTTAAATTTAACCTAATAATAGAGACTAGAATTATAAACAAGGTATGCTAATCTAAACTGGTTCTTTATTATAGAGTTATTATGTCTCTTTTTGACAATTAATCTTATTATAAAACTTTTTAGATTTACATAGCAATTTTCATTTCTTTCTCCTAATATTTGAATTTCAAGCTAATTAGTAGAAAGGACTCTAGAAAGTTAAATTTGCATAATTAATTACAAAAACAGTAGCGTACTCGCTCTGTCTCAATTATTTATTTATCTTTTTATTCTTTGTGAATGATATTTTAATCAAACACAAATAAATTATTGAGACGGAAGAAGTAGCATTTTGCCACTTTTTGAGTAAGACTGTAAGAGCATTATAGCAAACAAATTGTTCTTTGTTTGTGTTCACGGCATGTTCTCATCCTCCTAAATGCATTCCCCAAAATAAGGAATTGAAACAAATGTGATTGATTTATATCAAAAACCATTATTATTTATTAAAACATTTTTATATATTAAACTATTTTTTAAACTCTAAACTAATGACATGTGTCGATTTATTATACTTAAAAAATGTTGGCAACCCTAATCGGCTAATCCTACATTGGAATAATAAGAGGAGTTTTGTCTTATTCATAAGGGAATCAATCTTATTAGTAAGAGACTTTTTGGGAAGGAATCAAAAACAAATTCGTGCAGACTTCACCTAAAGTGGACTATATCATAACGTTTTTGTGTTAAAAGCAAAGATACTCTACCTGGAGTCCTAGTTTATCCGTCTCCATTAAAGCATGCGTAAGGCTCCAACAAGAAGAGAAAACCAGAAAAGATCAAAAGAGTACTATAATCATACATTCATACATTATCCCGCGTGAGCATGCATCTATACTATAATAATGAATGATGTACAATTAACTTTCTGAAACCCTAGACTTTCTTCATCACGTTTATCACAATCTTGCTTTTCTTCGTTACTGCAGTAGTACTTGATTGAAATGTACGTACAAATTTGGCAAATGGAGCCCTTTATTTAGTGCAATATCTGTAATACACGTTACGTCCCAATTATTTGTTTACTTTTGATTAAAATAACTCTTACAAAGAATTAGAAGTCAAACAAATAACTAAGACGAATGAAGTATAAGGATTACAATTTAATTATTTTATGTACTTTAACAAAAATTTCATGGAAAAGCTAATTTTAAGTTAGATAGCTCATTAATGCTGAATAGTAAAATTGTACCTAAGAGGATAATACAAGCAAATATGTATTTATCTTTTATATACGTGAGTTCAGTCCGTCTCATTGAAGATAAACATAATTCTTCTTCAATAAAGACCTCTCACAAATAGTATGTGGGAGGGAAAGTGAGAGAGCGAGTAATCTCCCACTTGCTCCCACACTTGCTCTTTGTTTGATGATTTCATTAAAAATGGATTAGTCCGTCTTCATTAAGATTTTGTGGGGTGAGTTTTCAAGCAAGATACCATGGGCATCAATGTTTTGGGAGAGATGTCTTTGCACCATAATGCATGCAATAACTCAGTTATCTGATCATATTCTTTATTTGTCTCAATTATTTACTTTACTTTTATTTATTTTTTATAATATATGGTCCCTCCGTTTTAGCTAATTGTTGTCATATTTTTGTGGGTGTGTTAGTTAATTGTTGTCATTTTTATATTATGGAGGTTTTATATGAGTAATTTAACACTTCAATGAGATTTTAACATTTCCATTTGTGACTCAACAATTGTCGACGCCTCTCCCTCTCTTCTTTCTCTCTCCAAAAAAAAAACCCCAAAAAATCTTCACTTTTGTTCCACTGCATCCTTACCCACCAATCTTCCCTCCTTCTCCTACAATCCGTTCACCGGAGATGAGGCTATGCATTAGCCCATCTCCGGTGAACCCGTCACTCCTCGTATGATTAACACATTCTCTGGTTTGTCCCTTTGTTTCTCCGAGATTTGACCCCTTTGGCGTCCGATGACCGGAGTTCCTCGTTCACCCGACCTTGTTGGTTTCTGTCAACGGTGGCTCTTTAGTGTTTCCGATCGCCGCTGGTTTCCGTACCTTCCGTACCTCTGTCGCCGCCACTGCCTAAGAAGTCGTCGTCGTAGATTTTCATTGTAGGTGTCCCCCTTCCCCTCGCCCCTTCCCCCACCTCTAATGGTAAGTCTGCTGGTTGACCATGGCGGTCTTTAGTGTCTGTCATTTTGCGTTTTGTTTTGGGTCAGTCCTCCCCTTAGCAATATTGCATGCTCTAGTCCGGTGTTCCCCTTCCCCTCGCCCCTTCCCCCACCGATTGGTCCTTGCATGCTTGTTTTGGGGTCGTTTTTCTCCTTGCATGTCGTATTTGTGGTCTTGTGTGGCTTCTTTGGGTTTCGTGGGTCTGTCTGAGGTCGGATCGTGGTTGGTCAGTCGGTCAGTCGGTCGTAATCTGTTTTGCTCTCCGTTGTCTCTGTCTTGGTTGTGAATGGTGGAGTTGGAGGATCATCCGGTGTATTTCCGTCCTTTTGGTGGTTTGTTCTCGGTTTGTTGGGACACATTTGAGTCATAATGGGTTAATTTGATTTGGAATGTCGGTCTGGATTGTATGTTTGGGTTGGTTTGAGGTGTTGGGTAGATTGGATGTAGTGGTTCTCCAACATATTCAATGAAGTCCCTTATCTTAATTTTATTTTATCAGTACCAATAATTTCCCTATATTGGAGGTTTTCCGATGGGACTAGCTTGGTTATTCATCTTTTGTTGTGGTATTTTCCGTCTCAGTCTAATAAATACTCCTTTGGGGAGACGTGTGGCGCGGATCCCATAGGTGTTGATGTTTACCTTTTACGGAATAAGAGCCTCCTAAAGGCGTTGTTGTTTATGACTATGACTTTGGTCAATGTGGGTTATACCTTGAATCTGAGGTATTTGGTTGGGAAATCGGTTACGAGGAGCCCTTTGTCTCATCTTATCAAATTGCTCGACTTCTTTCGTTGTTGGTCTTCGGACTGTAGGGATCGATCACCATGGTGTAGGAGAACCTTCTCCGTTGAAGGCAAGCTTGCTCGGCTCGCCCTTCCCCTTTCTTTTCTACGCACTTGTGGCGTAAGTGCACCTGGTTCGGTTCGTTTGACTATGGGAGTTGTTGATATTGCTGATGATTTGGACGATGTTGCTCGCGGCCGATCTACTGTGATCTACCACCATGAGGCTGACCTTAGTCATCTTTCTAGTCGTAAAGTGACACTAGTATTATTAGATGTATTATTTGTTTTTACATTGTATGCCTATAGATGTAACTATGGCTCCGAAAGCCAAAACATAATGTAGTTACGTCTCTTTACTGCTGCCGAAAAAAAAAAAAAAAAAAAAAAAAAAAAATGTCTACTTTTCATCCACTAAGTATATCCACAAATGACCGCATACTCATTCATTGATCTTTGTGTTAAAATGAAAGGACAACAATTGACCGGGACGAAGGAGGTATATTTTAATCAAACATAAACAAATAGAAGTACAATAGTAATATAGCAAAAAAAAAATGTATGAGATAGTAAAGAGCATTTAAAAATATTTCAAAGTATATTTTTGTTCGTCTATATCCAGAAAGAAATAACTACTCCCTCCGTCCCGGTCATTTGTTTACCATTTCCATTTTAGGGTGTCTCATTCATTTGTTTACCTTTCTATATTGAGAATGTTTTTTAGGAGTAATTTGATGTGCCAATGGGACTATTGTCCACTTGTCATCCACCAAGGGCCACCACAAATGGTCCCCTACCATTTCCTTAATAATTGTGTCAAAAGCAAAGGTAAACAAATGACCGGGACGGAGGGAGTATTTTTTTTTACAAAAGACCAAAATAAACTTTAGAGATTTCTCATTGATAAGCGGATAAACCTAGCTAGTACCAAAGTGTAGTACTCGCTACCAGAAATTTCCAAAAGATAAATTAAAATTACCGATTTGTGCTACTCCAAAATTCTTAAATATGAGCCTTAATATAAATACAAAACAACCTGGCGAAAATTCGCTACCTCAAAATTTTATTTCTAAGTTCAACCGCTCTCGATAAGAATTAAGGATTTAAGGGCACCATAATAGAATATCAATTGATACTCGTACTCAATAGCAACGTGGTGCACACTTTTACGATCCAAATAAACACTTTGTAATTCAATAACAAACCTTTGTTATTGTACAACATGTGACATCAATATCAATAATGGTGCCATGTTTTTTTATATTTTTTTAACTTTTCATACACGTGTTGCATGAGTGCATGAGTTACTTTTATTTCATTTACCAGAAACTTCGGTTAATGATAGTGATTAATCTGGTTCTTTCATTTACCAGAAACTTAGGTTAATGATAGTGATCAATTTGTTTTATTTGCACTGATTGATGCTCCTTTATTTCACAAGAATAACATTCACACTTTTATTTTTCAGTAAGTCTTACTTAAAAATTAAAACGGATTAAATAGTACCGCATAATGGTAATAAGACAAAAAATTTAATATTTTCTAAGCAGAATTTGTTAAAAGTTTTAACAATTAATACAATCTTATTTTTTTTTTAAATGAGCATGTTACTCCTTGCGTCCTAGTTAATAGTGTACATATGCTTTATTTTGTAAAATAAAGCAAATGTAAGTTATTGACTAAGACAAAGGGAGTATATATATTACTTCCTCCGTCGGTTTGTCCGATCCCGGTCAATTTTTGTTCAATTCTTTTTTAGAATGTCTCGGTCAATTGTTTTCCTTTCTATATTATATTTGGAAAAAAATTATGAGTAATTTGATCAGTCATTTTCATTATTGTCTACTTGTCATCCACTAAATGGAATCACAAATGGTCACCCACTTTTTGCGTGGTCTTTGTGTCAAAATAAACGGACAACAAATGACCTTGACGGAGGGAGTATCTAGATATTTGCTATTAAGTAATTGAATCAATTTTTTTTCTTTTCATTATGAAGTGTTGTTGTTTACGTAGCTTTGATTTCATACAATCCAAATATAGTATGTCGAAAACATTATTTTGATTCATTATACATATGGTTTAAATTTACCTCCAAACATTATCTAATCAAAACTCCATTTTTCTGCTGTTATTCTGCATAGTTCTCATGCAAATGTACTGGCAACGATGTACACGAATCAACACTCTCGGTCCTGAACTTAGTCGGAAACTACTTATGGGACTCTAAGGTTGTCGTAATCTTAGCCGCCTTTGCGGTAACCTATGGCGAGTTATGGGTAGTCATCCTCAGCCTCTCGAACCATCCCCTAGCAAAGTCCTTCGCGGTGCTCAAGCAAACACCCGAGCTGTGTCAGAGATCAACGGGGTGCTGAAACCGCAGTTAGCCACCCTGAATGCGCTACTGACTGTTTTTTCGACATTGCCAAGTTACTCATCAAGTTTCGGACACTTCCTTCCAAGTACATTACTGCAGAGGATGCTCCTCTGGCGACTTCTATGAACAGATCGAATTGCAATTGCTTCGTACTGGAGTGTTCGTAGTGTTGTTGCTTGTGGCGTGAGGATTACTAGAAACATTAACATCACTTCAGGGTGACTAATTATTAAAATTTTCTTTTAATTTGTCGCAATTTGATTTTTTTTGGTTTCGAAATAGTCAATGAAGGATTGTACTTTGTAGGTTGGTTGGTTCATCGACTAAAGCATGGGATCTTTCGAGTTTGGTGCATAAGGGGAAGAGCGTACATGATCAGCTTCGGCAAAAACTCACTGTCTGTTAACATAATACAAATGATATGAGATAAACTCTTGCCTTTTCATTCAACTTCAATGGACTATAAATACAGTAGCTTTGCTAGCTTCAAACGTATGAATATGAAGCCCAAAGGCTTTTACTAAATACACCTATTTAGTACAATAATAAATAATCTAGTAATGGGCCTTATTACCCCCTCAAGTTGGAGCATACAGATTATAGATGCCCAACTTGGTAACCAAGAAAAGAAACTGTGAAGTCCCCAAAGCTTTAGTAAGAACATTGGCAAGTTGAGTACTGGTAGGAACGTAGGACGGAGCGATCAGTCCATCCTTGATGGCATCACGAACAAAATGAAAGTCAATTTCGATGTGTATAGTGCGCTCGTGGAACACGGGATTTTTCGATGTAATGCTGATTGACTATCACAGGAAATAGTGACGGCAGTAGAACGTGAAATACCCAAGTCAGATAAAAGACCAGTCAACCACTTGATCTCACATGTCACAGCAGCCAAAGATCGATATTCTGCTTCAGCACAGGAACGAGAGACCGTGAGTTGTTTCTTAGTTTTCCATGACACAATGGACGAGCCAAGAAACACAATCCACCCGGTGAGAGAGCGAAGGGTCAAAGGACACGCTGCCCAGTCAGAGTCACACTACCCAACAAGTTTAAGCTCAGCATTAGAACGGAGCAAAATGCCTTGACCCGGATCCCTTCAAGTAACGCACGACACGAAGAGCAGCATCCCAATGAGCATGACGGGGAGCATGCATGTATTGAGACAAGATATGGACAGCATAAGTGAGGTCGGGACGAGTGACAGCAAGGTAGACTAATCGGCCCACCAATCGACGGTATGCTTCAGGATCGTCGAGTAATGGACTGTCAGAACGACCTAAATGATGGTTCTGCTCAACAGGGGTACTAGCGGGTTTGCTCCCAAGGAAGCCAACTTCACTTATGACAACAAGTGCATACTTCCTTTGGCATAAAAATAAACCGTCAGGATTTCGAGCCACCTCGATGCCCAAAAACTATTTCAGCGGTCCCAGATCTTTCATATGGAAGCACGTGTGAAGATAATCTTTGAAAGTATTGGCAGATACGATATCATTACCCGCAACAATCAAATCATCCACATACACAAGGACAGTCAAACGAATAAGCTCTTTAACGAGAACAAAGAGAGAATAATCATGGTAACTCTGCGTGAACCCATACTTTTTCAATGCAATCCCTAATTTGGCAAACCAACATCGCGGTGCCTGTTTTAATCCGTACAGAGATTTTCGCAAACGACATACCATACCTGGAGTGGTGGAACGGAAACCGGGAGGCAAACGCATGTAAACTTCTTCATTGAGGTCCCCATGAAGGAAGGCATTGTGCACATCCATCTGATGGAGTACCAAATTTTTAGTGGCCGCTACGGCAAGAAAGGTTCTTACGGTGCTTATTTTGGCCACAGGAGCAAAAGTTTCAGCATAGTCCACACTCTTTTTTTGGTGATTGCCGAAGACGACTAACCGAGCTTTTAGCCTCTCGATAGTCGAGTCAGACTTGTACTTGATTTTATACAGCCATTAGCTACCAAGAGCTTTCTTTTCTGGTGGAAGAGTTTCTAGAGTCCACGTACCATTCTCGATAAGGGATTTTATCTCAGCTGTCATGGCCTCACGCCATCCTTCCTCCTTTACTGCTTCTTTAAATGATCGAGGCTCTTTGTGAGCCGAGAGTGCTGTCATGTAAGTGCGATGTGAAATACCCCGCCTGCCGTGGGATCACTGAATTCGGTCGTGCATCCACTGCCTATATCGGGCGGATCATTTGTGGTGGGGCTGTTGTGGTTAGTGTTTTCCCAGTCGATAAAAACATCGTCTGGTGGTGAAACAGGAGTAATAGTGGGTGGGGCAAGCATGTCAAGGAAGGGGAACCGGTACCGATTTTCATAAAAAACAACATCACGGGATACGAAGAACTCATGAGTGTCAAGATCGTACAAATACCATCCCTTTTTACCGGAAGGGTAACCCAAAAAAACACACTTGCGATTCCGGCTAGCAAATTTATCTGTTTTGGCCCGTTGATTGTGAGCAAAGCAAAGAGAGCCAAAGACTTTAACATGATTAAATGGGGGAGGAGATTGAAATAACATTTCATAAGGTGTGATACCTCCAAGAAGGACGGAAGGAGTACGGTTTATAAGATGAGCCGCAGCTAAAGCACATTCGCCCCAAAATTTAATGGGCAATCCGGCTTGAAAACGTAAGGCACGGGCCACATTTAATATGTGTTGATGTTTTCTTTCGACTCGGCCGTTTTGTTGTGGCGTACCAACACACGAGGTGTGAAAAATTATGCCATGCTCACTGAAATATGGTTTAAGAACTTTAAGGCAATTAAACTCCGTGCCGTTGTCACTACGAACAATTTTAATCACAGCAGAAAATTGACGAGCTATCATGGCTGAGAAATGAATAAATTTTTCATACACCTCGGTTTTATTCCTCAGTAAAAATAACCAAACACCGCGAGAAAAATCATCGACAAGAATGGGAAAATAACGTGCCCCACATGACGACAAAGGATCATACGGTCCCCAAAGATCACAGTGAACAAGTTCAAAGGCACAACTGCTTTTATTAGTGCTTAATGGAAAACTAGTACGACTATGTTTGGAACGGTGACAAATCTCACATGGTTTAATCAAATTGTCTTTATTTTTAGTAACAAATGGAAGAAGCTTCCCAACTTTTTCAGACAGATGTCCGAGTCTACTGTGCCACAAAGAGAGCGAGGAGTCCACATTAATATTTCCTGCGAGAATAGGCGAATCTTGCCGAAGGTAATATAGTCCATCCAATCTGTCACCCGTGCCAATCACCACTCTCGTAAGACGGTCCTGTATAATACAAGTGATTAGTCTAGTTTAGTAGGGGTTAATAAAGTTATTTTGATGATTAAATGATGGGTTAAGAAGTATATTTGGGGATTTTAGTGCTTATGTCTTGAGTGTTGGTTTGGTAATGGACTTGTGTGTTTTAATGGGGTAATTGGATTGATTTCTTGCTATGAGTGGAGAAGGGCTTCTTTAGAGGTTAGTATTGGGCTAAGGATGTCATGGGAGTGTTGATTCTGAAGCAAGTCAAAGCCCAAAACAATGAGTCAAAATGCATAAAAAAGAAGAAAAGCAGGCTGCGAGGAGCGGCTAGCTGCGTGGCGCGGCTACTAGCTAGCTGCGAGGAGAGGCTAGCTGCGTGGAGAGGCTGAGCATTGGATTCCGACGACTCTTCTAATTCCTCTTTAATTCAGCCATTATGCTCATACTTTATGAGGTTTTATGAGGATTTATGAAGATGCTCTTTGAAGACCTATAAAAGGAGGGATTGTTGATCACTTTAGAGGGATCTTCTTCCATCTTTTAATCATCATAATACATAGAAAATACTTTAAATTTCTAGTTTGTTTTAGTTATTTTGTATGGAAGGCTAAGTTCTACATCTTGGAACAAGTTCTTGAAGCCAAGTTAGTTTGAATTGTAAGACTCTTATTCTAATTCTATTTCATTTTTAGAGTATCAAATTTAGTTTGCATGATTGTTGGTTTGTTAATTATGCACCTAGAATGATCAACTAGTTGTCATTAGTTAATTAACCATTGCTAGATTAGATGAATGAATCTTTTGTTTGTTTATCTATTTCATTGTAGCAATTATAATTCATCAATTCGTATGCTTTCATCATCGTTGAGTTATAAAAGACTAAATTTGTATGAACCAATGTGAAGCAACGCTTGTTTTCTTCATTCGTTTATCTTTGCTAAATTCCATCGCTTTAATCTACAATTTCGATACAATTGAGCGCTTGACTAAATTGACGATATTGTAAGAAATATTTGTTTACGCTTGTAACTAATAATCATTCATAAGTGGAATTAGAAGTCAACAACTTCATAGCAAAGTACTCAATATTGAAATAGAATAGAAGAGTCAATAATCAATTCATAACTTGTTGGTGGAAATTACTTGGCCCAAGAATCATTCTCATATTTGTTACACATTTTCAATTATTATATTGTCTTGATATTTCATTTCATTCTTGTTTTAGTAGACATAGAATATCAACATATCAAAACCCCCCTTTAGTTACTTGCTTTTACACAAATTTAATAAACAAAACACCTTCCTTGTGGGATCGACCTCTACTTACACTTACTATTAGTTTGCGTTTGTAGTAGTTAAAAATACTAATTTGGAGACTCGCGACAAGTCTAGCCAACAAGACTGGGCATTAGTGACATCCTCATAATCATGCATATCACACAATTGCGATGCTGAAATAAGATACACCGTAAACTTGGTACATAAAGAACAGTATTAATAGACAGCGTATTAGTGAGAGTAACACATCCCACAACCGAAGCATCGATGTGCGTGCCGTCAGGAAGGCCAAGTGCTCTGCTGGGCACCTGCCTTATATTAGTTAATATGTTATAATTACCCGTGACATGGTGCGAACACCCGGTATCAATAATCCACTTACCGGAAAAATTATGAGCAGGGGTTCCGTAGACCGTCACACTATCTCCATTCCCGTCTACAGTGGCCGTGTGTACTGCATTACTGGACTCTGCAGTGAGTTCAGTTTTGACATTGCCACTCTGATTGCCACCTGCTCTACCACCCCCACGGCCAGAGCCACCACGACCATTACTGCCCCCTCTCCCTGAACCCCCTTTTTGTGGTTTTGGTATACCCTTTAAATCATACAACCAATCGAGGCGTTCATCAAGGAGATCAAAGCACATGCTCCGATCGTGACCGCGACGAGTGCAATGAGAGCACACTAATTTCTGCCGTTCAAACCGGGACATTTGAGAGGGGTGTCGAGTCATCGGTTGGGAGGGAGAACCAGACCGAACAACAAAGGAGGCAACATCAGACACGGTGGGAGTGGGGCAGCTGAAACCACGAACTCGTTCTTCCTGAGAAATCAGGTTGAACGCACGGTGGAGGGTGGGCAGAGGTGTTTGAGATAACAAGACTGAGCGGAGGGAGCCATACAAATTAGGTAATAAGCCAATTAAAAATTTGTGAAGACGATCAGACTCCCTCCTATCACTGTGTTGTTTACCAACATTATTATCACATTTACACACAATAAGCGGTTCATATTTATCGAGTTCGTCCCATAATTGACAAAGTTTCCCGTAATAAACGGCGACGCTCATAGCCTCCGATTGACGACAGTCTTGTAAGTCAGATTTTAGTTGTTGAATTTTGGGGCCATCGACGATGCTAAACCGTTCATGGAGATCGTCCCACAAACGCTTTGCATCCTCGTAATTAGGCAGGAGAGATTTTACCTCAGAATCGATTGTGTTCATGAACCATGAAACAAGGAGGGATTGAACAGTTTCCCAGTCGTCTGCAGTGCACGGTGGTTCAGGCGTGTTGATGGAGCCATTGAGGAAGCCGTATTTCCGACGGGCCTTCAAGGCGGTACGTACAGAGTATGCCTAAGCATCAAAATTGTTGAGCGTTAGACGAACAGTGGTAATTATGTCGCCTGGTTTATCATTTGGGCCGACATAGTATGGGGATGTAGGTTCAATTTTTGTACTTTTTCCGTCGTCGTTAGTCATGACGAGGATGAACAAATGCTTAGTGATTTTTATGTGTGAAAGTCATCTGATACCATATGTTAACATAATACAAATGATATGAAATAAACTCTTGCCTTTTCATTCAACTTCAATGGACTATAAATACAGTAGCTTTGCAGTAGCTTTGCTAGCTTCAAACGTATGAATATGAAGCCCAAAGGCTTCACTAAATACACCTATTTAGTACAATAATAAATAATGTAGTATAATGGGCCTTATTACTGTCCGCTATGAATTCATAGGTACTATGCTTCGATAATTTAGCACTAGAACTCACTCTTCGTCTGCTAAAAGTCATAGTATTATGATATGGATCATTCAATAGTTTATTTCTATGTGTTTTCAACATTAGGGTAAGACAACGTACATCTGACCCTCTACTAATTAAGAATTCATAGGTACTATGCTTTGATAATTTATTTCTCTGTGTTTTCGACATTAGGGTAAGACAATGTGCATATATAATCGTGTTCATTTACATATGTTTGAGTTTATGATGCATCTCTAAAGCCGACTTCATATGTAGAGTTAAGAAAAAAGGAGGAAGCATTAAAAGAACTTGGAAGTACTACTCTTTCAGATCGAGCACCCAAATAACAGACAATGTGAAAATCATCAAGTCACTAATCTACCCCAAAGATGACATTTTACCTCTAGTCAAAGTCACAACGAGGCAAAGGGTGAGACCGTGAGTCGATCACCTAACACTAAACGAATTTGTACTCGAAAATTCTAACACAATCGTCAAAATATGAAATCTTTTAGTAACTACTCGTATTTTTTTGTCGAATAGGTTCATTTTGATGTCCTCAGAGGCAAGACAGTTTTACTATTCATATCAGATCTCAGAGTTATCATAGAAGAGCTTGCAATATTGGACAACAATCTACAAGGAGTCGAGGAAGAACGGGAGCGAGTTCCAATACGAAATTGTGTGGCTTCCTATTGTTGACAAGAATGTTCCATGGACTAAAGAGCATGAACAAAAGTTCAAGGAGTTGCAATATAAGATGTCTTGGGTAGACTTTGTTCCATCCTTCATTACTTGATGAAATCGCGATAAGATTCGTCAAGGAAAAATTCAATGGGGATTTGCTAAGAAACAGATTTTAGTGTCATTGAACAAATTTGGCAAAGTTGTTAGCCAAAATGCAAGAAATTTGCTTGTAAGGGGAGTCGAACATGGGTAGATAGGTGAAAACCTCGCCTTTACCACTGAAGCACAAGATGTTTATTGTACATTTAGTGGGATAACATTTACTTATTTATTATTTAACAATATTTGGGGTTGCGCGAATTCGTCTTCTAAACCGATTTTTTTACGTTTGGGGTAGCGGCCGCCACCAATTGCTACTAGGTGGGTTCGCCCCTGCCTATATATGTTATTCACAAAATGCAAAAGTTGGAATTAAGCTTGATGATCAATGAAGATTAGTTCTAGTCAATTGTCGTGTGTCTAGTTGGTGTAAAGCTGATGATCTTAACATAACTCGATTTGGCTGTTTTAAACAGTCTCACAGACTGTTTAAATCAGGTCTGTTTAGCAGAGAAAAACGCTGAATGTTTTTCGAATATATTTAGTGAAATTTGGAAAAGATTTCTTAAAACAATTTTATGTTGAACGAAGTTTTCTGATAAACTAATCCTCTTTCAGTTGGAAAATATTATTTTGAAAAATTAAAATTTTGGAAGATTATTTTATTCAAGATTTGGAAAATATATCTTTTGGAAAATATTTTATCTTTTATAATATGCTTTCCTTATCTTGTCAAACTCTCCTAATATTATTTCTATATATTTGAGAGTCCATATCAGAATTACTTACCTCACCAATTTGTGTTGAAACGTTAATTTGAAAAAAGAATTGTGCTTTAATTTTATTTTCCAAAAAATCCTTTTTGCAAAACTTTTGTGAATTGTGTCTTTCTTTTCGAGTTGCTTTTGATCATCCATCTTATAAGGATTTAGTTCTCCATTGTTCAAAGTTGTGAACCATATAAGGAGACTAAAGATTTGTAATTTTCAGATTTGTGAGAGAGAGATTATTGGGGTACGGGGTTGTACTCGAGTCGCATGATCGGGTTGATCGTGGGGGTCTTCTTTGTAATCGGGTTGATGTATAAGGAAGATATTAATAAGAGAGATAGTGGACGTATGTAGACCTTTAGAGACTAGGTCGAACCACTTAAAAATCGCTGCGTTCTTATTGTTGTTTGATCGTTATTTAGTTTTCCTGTATTTCGATTCATTCACGAATTTACCGGTTACGAATCAGCACTCAGGCAAATTAAACAGTTCAGCGGACTGTTTAAACAATAAAGATTGTGCAGTACTGATTCAAACAAATTCGTGAATGAATCGAAATACAAGAAAACTAAATAACGATCAAACAACAATATGAACGCAACGATTTTTAAGTGGTTTGACCTACTCTCTAGAGGTCTACGTTCACTATCTCTCTTATTAATATCTTCCTTATAAATCAACCCGATTACAAAGAAGACCCCCACGATCGACCCGATCGTGCGACTCGAGTACAACCCCGTACCCCAATAATCTCTCTCTCACAAATCTGAAAATTACAAATCTTTAGTCTCCTTATATGGTTCACAACTTTGAACAATGGAAAACGAAATCATGGATGATCAAAAGCAACTCGAAAAGAAATACACAACTCACAAAAGTTTTGCAAAAAGGTTTTTTTTGGGATATAAAATTAAAGCACAATTCTTTTTGCAAATTAACGTTTCAACACAAATTTGTGAGGTAAGTAATTCTGATATGGACTCTCAAATATATAGAAATAATATTAGGAGAGTTTGACAAGATAAGGAAAGCATATTATAAAAGATAAAATATTTTCCAAAAGATATATTTTATCTTGAATAAAATAATCTTGCAAATATTTAATCTTTCACTAGTAGAAAATCACCCTATTGCGTCTACCAAATTACGTCGGTTCTAGAAAAAACGACGCAAAAAGTACTTACTTTTGGCGGGATCCATTTTTCGCCCTTTAGTGTAATTATTTGCGTCATCTTTTATACGTAACCGATGTATTTATATTTGTTTTTTGCGTCAGTTATGCCATAAACTGATGTATTTAAACTAATAAGTCGGTTCCACCGACTTAACTGAAGTATTTGAGCTAAGAGTTTTTGCATTAGTTGTACTTATTAACTGATGCTCTAGGCTTTCTATAAAACTCTTGCTTTAAACCGACGCAAAACATTATATTAAAAAAAATTACAGTTTCTATTAGATAACCTCAACTCTCATATTTGCTTAATACATTTGAAAACCTTTCATCTTCTATTATTTTACAAAACCCTCATCCCTTTCCTTTGCCTGACCACCGCAAACCCGACAATTGATTTGAAGTCGCTTCACCACCACCACCGCACTAATGTTGTTGTCGCCCTACTGAACATAACGTTGTTCCACACTAACGTGACACCACCATCACCGCTTCTTCCTATTGCTCAAGTCGTTGCACGACCGCTCTCTAAAATTGTCTTGCTGATAATTAAGTATGTTCATTATTGTTGCCTATTATGTTTATTAATTGAATGTAAATTAATTTCCGTGTGTATCAATTTGTTATTAGTTGTTAGTCTTCATCGTATTAAATCGTTACGGTGAGTAGTGTTTATGATCTTGAATTTCCCTATACTCTGAATTTAAGGCTTCATACCGTGTGGGTTATTTGTTGTTCAAGAGTACGAATTTACTAAGTATGCTAAGGCACGCTCGTCATCGACAGTTGCACAACACGCAAATTGAGTACTAATTTGTCTGTATAATCGTTACTCTCAGTAGCGTTTCTCCATCTTCAAACCGTTGTTTGTTGTTTAGGAAAGCATTTCTAGATCACAAACTATGCTTGAATTATGTTTGTTTTACAAGTCTAAGCCAATAATAAACAATGTCGAAATAGCATAGACAATTACAGAGCCTTTAGTTTGAACTCAAGTGTGACAGATTGGCTACATAACATCAATTGAGCGATACAAAACTTTAACATGAAACTGTCAATAATCAAAGGTGGAGAAATAAGGAACAAAGTGGAGATGAGTGTAAACATAATCAGTAAAACAAAACAAGTTAGGGTAAAAAAATAGTGCAGTAAGAAAAATAAAATTAGGTCTATTTAGGAGAAAGGATGATATGGTAATCTGATGCTTACATAAATGGACAACCAAACTTTCTGCACTCTTTCTTCTTTGAAATTTCTTGCCTTGTTGATGGTTAAAGAACAACTTTACTTGCTGTATTGAAACAACTTTGACATTAGGATTTAGGAACAAGTAAACCGAATGCATTTTTCTGTCTATTATATACAAAAGTATAAGCTCTTATCAGTTATCTTTGATTGTTAAGTCATTTAGGGGTGCGTCCAAATGCTCAATGCTAAACTCTATTGAATAGCTCCAATCTAATTCAGTTTGATGATTGATTACTATCTTTAGTTGAATTCATGATTCGCTTCTTTTTAACAATTTTGTCAGCACCTTATTATTTACTACACCTTATTCTTTGATATATAATTTTTATGTGATATGTGATGAATTCATGATTAGCTACTACTATATATAATACTTGCATGAGCTGTTGTTGAAAAGTGAAGTGCGACATTACCCTAGTAACGGTGACATGCTATTCATGAGTATTTGTATAAGGCAAAAATCAATCAAATATAGTGCAGCATTTAACTGTAATTGTAATTAGTTGTTGTATGTAATACAATCAATCAATTATCGTGCAGTCTAAGTTTCAAATTAGATTTGGTAGATAACCATTAACAAAAAAAATTAAGTCATGTCGACTAAACTCCCTTACGTAAAGGTAAGCCATTTAAGGAATCGGAGCATGTACGAGCTTTGATTTTGGTAGTAACTGCTAAGACTGTCAGTCATGATTTTTGATCACTAAGGTACAAAAACAATTCTATAGCTTTGGGATCAAGGTCCATTTTGTCAAGCGTGACATCCATTAATAGCTGTATTTTCGAGTACTACAAATCTCGCTACTGTTTTCACTTGATCTGGTGCATTTCTTAGTATGATTTCATTGTGCATCATTACGCGATAGCTTCTACTTTTTCTTAATACGGTTGGTTCTTAATGTCCAACCAACTAGCTTACAGTATCTTTGTTATTCCTGCTTCAGATACGGGACTTTTGCTAAAATGACCATTTTAGGAAAACTAATTACTAAAATAACCATTTTTTAAAACTATTTTCCATATTAACTCTTTTGCCTGAATTCTTGGAGAATATTAAATCATTAACCTTCTTTTTTCACCTTAGCCATCATGACAAATTTAACTCATGCGAAAATATTGAATAGAGCACAAATCTTGTTGCAAATTCAAAAAATTGCAATTCTCATTCATGGACAAGGTCTTGTATCCGAGCATGGGAGTAATTTTTGCAGCTAGTAATTTAATAATGGTCGTATACCATTTGTATATTTTGGGGTTGATATACTAGTTGAAAGACAGTACCACAAAATTAAGTGGTTGTTGCTCTAGTGATTCAACTATAATCATATATACACATTGTCTTATTATATTTACGAATGAATGTTCAGTATTGTAACATTTTCATAAATAAGGAGGCTAAGAGGTTATGCATATCTGAGGACTATCAATGGTGATAGTAATGGAGCGGGATACGGACAGTGATAACGAGATGGGTTATTTTCTAGGATGTGATCACAAGAAACCATTAGCAAAAAATACTCTAGTTATCAACCAAAATCGTTCTCAACCATATTTGCAAACAAGTAAGACGCAAGTGAGAGGAAGACTGATGCTATGGTGAAGTAGCTAACATAAGTTTTTTAATTGTTTTATGATTAGCATCCGTTAATTAGGAAAGTAGTTTATTAATAATGGTTATTTTGAATAATAATTTTGTTAAATGGCTATTTTGGAAATGAGTTTTGTAAAATAGTTACTTTGAAGAATAACTTTGCTATTATGGTCATGTTAGGCAAAAGACCCCTCAGACACTTTACTTTGGCTGTGTATTGTGTACTGAACATTGTGGTCATACTTCACTATTAATCCATGCAAGATTATGGTAGCACGGATAGTCAAGTGCATCATTCTAGCATTTTTTAGGCATTCCAGCATTGGATGTTGGTTTTCGCTTGCGTGGGAACATTTCATGAAAATTCAAGAAGAAAAGACGTATATCATGGGAACACTTTATGAAGGGTAAGTATTTAACTTATTTTTTATTTTTATATATGCATATAAGTTCACTTAATTTTTTATATAATGATGATTTTGTCATGTTTGCGTGGGGTTGTACACAAATGTATATGTTAGACTCGCAACAAAGGAATCCAAAGATACTGCACAATCAAGTTGTACTTGAGGTGGTTGGATATTATATTTTGCTTACAGAGGAAGACACAATTATAGTAAAAAGGTAAATCTTATATCAAACTGATTGAGGTAAGTAAGGCTTTAATTATATTTATTTTATTATTAGCTAATAATTTGAATAGTATTATTATTATGTTTATTTGTAAAAATTTAGTGTCTGCAATGACCAGAGGGTTATAAGTGTGGTTATTATGTCATGAAATGGATATATGACATAACCTTCTACTACTCTAAATCTGAGGAGAAATACTTTGAGGAGGTAATTCAATCATACAATTAACTCTTTACATTGTCTATATTCTTTTTTCGATTAATTATCTTATTATATATTGATTTTGAAAATACAGAATGATTCAACTTCAACCATGTCAACCAGCGATATGAATTTGGCTAGAGAAGTTTGGGCTACTCGATGTTTAGAGAACAATTTGTATAGATTAACTTAATAACTAAGACGTTTGTGGAATTTTTATACATTGGATTGTAATTGTAGCATTGTTAGGTTGAATGAGATATAATATTGTTTTAAATGTGATGCCTTAGTGTTTTGTTGGATTTCTTATTACAGGCTATAAAGTTTTGGTATTTGGATTGTCAGTTTTATGGGGAGGTGCTGTCGAAATTTCGGTTACAAATTTTATATTATATAAAAAAAAATTGAAAAATTGCACCAGTTCTAGAAATAAATGACGCAAATAGTTAAATGAGTTCGAGCGAAACGAAAAGATAATTGCATTAGTTCCAGTAATTGACGCAAAAAGGATGAAGAAATTGCATCGGCTCTAGAAGGAAATGACGCAAATAGCTAAAAGAATTGCCGCGAAAACGAAATGTCAATTGCATCAGTTCCTATAAATGACGCAAAAAGATATATTAATTGCATCGATTTTTGATATAAATGACGCAAATAATCTCTTTTTGCGTCGGTTGAAAAACTTTATTGTGTCTATTCTTTGCTAAAAACTGACGCAAATGGTGTCTTTTTGCGTCGCTTGTTGAAATACAACTGACACAAATGATACACCTAATGCATCAGGTTTCACAACCGACGCATGATCAAATACGACCCCTCGAAATACATCACCGCAAAACTGACGCAAATAACCATTTATAACTGACGCGATAGGGGTTTTTTCCATTAGTGTTTCAAAATAATATTTTTCAACTGAAAGAGGACTATTTTATCAGAAAATTTCGTTCAAGATAAAATTGTTTTAAGAAATCTTTTCCAAATCTCACGAAATATTTTCGAAAAACATTCAGCGTTTTTCTCTGCTGAACAAACCTGATTTAAACAGCCTGTGAATCTGTTTAACACATCCAAATCGAGTTATGCTCAAGATCATCATCTTTACACCAACTAGACACACGACAATTGAATAGAACTAATCTTCATTGATCATCAAGCTTCATTCCAACTTTTGCATTCTGTGAATAACATATATAGGCATGCACAAAGCAATCAAACACGTTAAACGACAAGTAGCACGGACTTGTCATCATCAACAAACATGGTTCAACAAATTCCCCCTTTTATGATGTCAAGTACTTAGTGACAAGTTCCCCCTCAACACAAGATTAGTAAGACAATAATAATCATGATAATTGATAGAAATAGGAAACAGTCTAAGATCAGTATAGTTGAAATGAACCTTTAGTTTTTCGAAACGCTAAAAGAAAAACTCCATAGTCTAAGGTCTAAAGATTAGTAGCTACTAGGTACGAGATCCACCACTATTTCCCCCTCTTCACATCATCAAAAAGAGAAAGAGAGTGAAAATAGTCAACGCACACCCATTGTCACAAAAACAAGGAAATAGCTACCGACACACAGTCCACATAGACACCATAATAACTAGCTAGTTCAAAACAACCAACGAGAGCACCATATATAAACACTACCCAAAACCGTTTTTTTTATTCGATTGTTGTTTAATTTCATCAATGTTATGTTTACATAATGTTAGTTTTGCAAGTATTCTGGAAAACGAGCAGATGCCAATTAGCTTTGCTGGTAAAGTGATAAGCGATACTCATGACTTGGGTTATATAAACCCAGTCAACATCAAAATTGCGCCTTTGTGGCTCCCTTTACACCTTGAGAAGACCCCTGCAAGATGGTCTAATATTGTCAAATCAAACGGTCGTGTAAATAGTATGATTTATTTCCTTTCTGAAAATTTAAAATTTCCTTGTACGCAACAGCTTTCGGAAAATGTCCATATTTGCGCTTTTGGAGGAGAAGACATAGAAATATAGAATGGATCAACAAATTCACAACCTCCATGAAAGAGCACGCGACCAAGACAGGAAAAAAAATCGAGCTCCTGTACGTAGGAAAGCACAACGCCAAGGAAGCAGCGAATAAGATCATCAACATCATTACAACAGAGCAACTGATGTCAGTATGTAACCCAAGTCTGGTACTTCTGGACTCAACTCGAGGCCATGTATGCTGTACTAAAAGATGCACCATGGATGTCATGTTGGTTTTGAGCTTTGACGGCGGGCATCAAGGGTAGGAATGTGTCGGGATGGCTGGTTCAACCGAGATTGTCAAAGGAAACGGGCAGGTGATCTTGAATGCTGTTGTGAACTACAGAGAATGGGAGGAAAAGTCGAAAAGGTGGGTTTTTTAGGGAATTTTTTTGGAGCATATTGGTGTGCAATTCAACACCGTGCACCACTGTAACCGCGTGGAGCTACCGTCCGTGGTGGGTGCCGGTGTTCCTAGTGTGGTGTACTGTGCTGATTGTCACCGTCCTTTGGAGAAATTCTACTTGTAAAAGTGCTGCACTGGTTAATTAAGTGACAATGTGACATTATGTGGAGAGGAAAAAAACATTAGGATTTTAGGCTCTTTTTAAACGGTCTCGTATAAAACTTAGTACTCGGTATTAAATAAATATAAGGGCGGCCTTTTTTACTTCATTGAACAATTATCCCTTTTTTTTTTTTTTTTTTTTTCTAAGATAAAAACACTAGTTTAATTGTAAATCGATTGATAATATCTTTGCGTAGGTAAACTGGAAATAAAATTCAAAATTATTATATCTACAATGAAGTAACGATAAAATAAACACAATTTCTTGTTTCAGACGACCTATTTTATACCAATTTATGGTCAAGTTTAGGCACAATGCAGCTAGAAAGTGGTCACAATTTTCTGTAAAATGGTCACATATTTCTGCCTTTATTTCAGACCAAAATAGGTTGTATGAAGATAGACCAACCCTAAAATAAAGAGATAGATCAGACTCTCCTCGAAAATGTATATTATTATCAACCCCCGTGATAATTAAAAAACAAAACTTATTATAAATAAAAATACTAAGAAAAAATCTTCCAAAAATATAATCATAATTTATAAATAACACTGAAAAGGGGAACAAAGATTGTAAAACACCCACTTTTTATTTTCTAATTTATTTATTTTTTATTTGTAACGTAGAGTGTAATACAAATTAAAGTAGAATAATAAATCAAGAAGAAAGCTTTGAACTTACACTATCTATCCATACATCATATAGTTTTGACAACTCCATTAAAGTAGTTAAGCTATGGAGCAGGTTTAACCTCTTTGATAATTGACAATTCTCCTAATCACACCAAACAATTTCTTCCCTTCATTAAATATTTTCAAAACTAACCTAATTTTCTTCATTTTCTTGTTTTCCACTTCTTTTTTTGCTGTTTTTTTTAATCTTTACTGTTTTTTTTCTCGACTTTCTTCGTGTTTCTTGAAACTTATGCGACGAAAATTATCGCCTCTTTTGATATCTGAAACAATGAAGCAGAAGAAAAACAACAATCTTTCTGTTTTTGTCGTCGTTTTTACGATAATTCTTTTTGCATTGTTCATGTACAATGAGGATGTTAAGTCCATTGCTGAATTCCCATTTAATCGACAAAAAGCTCAAGAAATTCAAGAAAAACAACCAAGCGAAGAAAACCCGATTCAAATTAATGAAAACCCGATTCAAGAAGAAAAAACAGAGGAAATTGCAGAAGTTAAAAATAACTCTGAAGATAAGATAGTTTTAGAAAAAGGGAAAGAAGTTGAAGTTCCAGTTGTCATTGAAGACAACAAGGAAGTCGAGGAGGATGAAGAAGACGATGAAGAAGCGATTGAATTACCGCCAAAAGATTGTGATCTTTTCACAGGACAATGGGTATATGATAATGTGAGTCGTCCATTATATAAAGAAGATGAATGTGAGTTTCTTACTGCACAAGTTACTTGCATGAGAAATGGAAGGAAGGATTCTATGTATCAACATTGGAAATGGCAACCTAGAGATTGCAATTTACCCAAGTAAGATTTTCAATTTTCAACTTTGGACAAAATTTATGCATTGCAATCGAGCAGGTCAGCTGAGAGGCGGTCTCTTCACAAAATTTGAAATATATTTTGGAACTAAAAATAATAAAAATAGGTACATATAATATAAAATAGGGTACAATAAGTGATAAATTAGGTACGATTATGATAAAAACATGTACCGAATGAAAGTGTCAATTTTGAGTAAAAAATCTATATTAAAAGGGTTATGATAGCGTATAAAAAGGTACGAAGAAAGTTGACTCTGTATCGTATTTCCCAAGTATTTGTGCTTTTTTTCAATGAATTGTAATAAAAAGTTTCTCCTTTTATTGGAAGGTTTAAGCCAAAGTTGTTGCTTGAGAAGTTAAGAGGGAAAAGATTGATGTTTGTGGGAGATTCATTGAATAGAAATCAATGGGAATCAATGGTGTGCTTTGTACAATCTGTTGTTCCTCCTGGTAGAAAGTCTTTGATCAAGTCTGGCTCACTCAATATCTTCACAATTGAGGTGCCTTTCTAATTTTTTTATTCTCTTATTAAAACTATACGGCGGCCCCAACTATTTGCTTACGGTTTTTATATATATCCTGTATAAAAAGTATGTTAATTAAAGGTAAATAAATGACTGTGACAGAATAACACGATTAAATTGATTGATTTGAAGTCTAATTGTGAGCCATTGAGCCAATTAAGTTACTTCATGTGTGAAGTGAGGAATCATATGATAATTGGACCATAATCATTACTCACTCTAATTTTTTTTAAAAAGCTAGATGTAATTTTTCATCATTGTTGTTAGATTTTAACTACTTGGGGAACAAAATGTTCATTAAAGCATTCCAAAATGGCTAGCTATTATTATTGTAAAATGTAAAGTACAAGTAGTCGATTAATATAATTTCGGGCACATAGGGCGTACATAATTTGACCTCTTTTATATTTACGAGTTTCAAACCAGTTCATAAATATAACCTCTCGTTGATACTTTATTGCACTCTACTTAAATTTGAAAGGGAAGATGAAACCTTTTGTTTTGGCATGAATGTGATGCAGGATTATAATACAACAGTGGAGTTTTATTGGGCACCATTTTTGGTGGAATCAAACTCTGATGATCCAAACATGCATAGTATCATGAACAGAATTATAATGCCTGAATCAATTGAAAAACATGCTGTAAACTGGAAGGATGTTGATTATCTTATCTTTAACACTTATATTTGGTGGATGAACACCTTCAAAATCAAAGTTCTGTAAGTAATTTCCTCTCGTTTACCAGATTCTTTACATTTGGTCTTAGTGCGGATTTCATAGGAATTCACATGCATGCAGATGACATTTCGCTAAGACCTAAAAAAGAAAAGGTAAAGAATCCGTTGACTTTACTTAGAAAGAAAAAATGTAAAGAATCTAATGAAATTCATTTACTCGTCTTGTTTGACTTATTTCATTCTCGCTAAAAGTTAATTGAGATCACTTGATTGAAAAAAGACGGAGTATGATTTAAAAGTGTTAGTAATTGTTCTTACTTGTGGTCGTTGTGGGTATAATCGAGTAGACGAGGAACTTTTGATGAAGGTGCGACCGAGTATGATGAAGTAGAGAGACCCGTAGCCTACAGCCGTGTAATGAGGACATGGTCGAAGTGGGTCGACCAAAATATCGATCCTAATCGTACCCAAGTATTTTTCAGCAGCATGTCTCCTCTACATATCAAGTATGTCACCTTTTTATACAATTATTCATTTCCTTTATTTTTCATGTAACACCCCGTATTTTAGACAATAATTAATAACGAATAATTAATTTTATGAACACTGATTTATGCAGGAGTTTGGACTGGGACAACCCAGGGGGGGTGAAATGCGCTAAGGAAACGACGCCAATACTAAACACAACCATCCCAATCAATGTCGGAACAGACAAACGCCTATTCGTGGCGGCTCATAACGAGTCACAGTCGATGAAACGGGTGCCTATCAACTTCCTTAACATTACCACCTTGTCGGAATATAGGAAAGACGCTCATACCTCTGTTTACACCATTCGTCAAGGTAAAATGCTCTCGCCCGAGCAAAAAGCTGACCCGGAAAACTATGCGGATTGTATCCATTGGTGTCTTCCGGGTTTACCCGATACTTGGAACGAGTTTTTGTATACTAGTATTATATCTCGTACGTGACATAAACACAAATTGTTTTTTTTTCATTTGAATGTTTGTGGTGGTTGTTCTTGAAAATATTTTTGTTGTACAAGTTGAAATTTTGTTGAGGTCCTTGGAAATGTTGATGTACAAATGTACAATTGGAAGGTGAAGAAAAGAAAAGTTTAAGGAAATTTAGTGTTTTTTTTTTAAGTTTCAACAAAAGGGCAAGAATTGTCTACTTGTAAGGAAATGAAGTGGGGTTGTAAATTGTAATGCAACGAAAGATTAATGTTAGAGGATATTAGGAGATTACAGTATATGATATTATACCGATATCATAATAATATATTAGTGTTATGGAAAATATATTAGGTTGATAATATTAGAAGATCATAGGTAGTACTATATATATATGGTGCTATTGTAATAACAAGGAACAACCTAATCAATAATACAATTCCCTTATGAATTCTCGTCTCTCAATTTCTAATAATTAATAAAGATGTCTTATAAAATTTGTATGTATGTATTCTTCCTCCATAGGAGTTAGGGGTGGTCAACAATAAGGGCCGGCCTGGCCTACCACAGTGTAGACCTGGTCAAAGTTGATACGAGTAGAGCCGCGGCTATTTAGTATTCTCGCTTTATTACTCAATAAATGGGTATTATCACCCTATTTAGTTTTGCTACCTATTTACTGCATTTAGGGGCCTTAAGTTGCTAAGATTTAAAGCCTTAATTAATATGATCACCAATTAGCTGCCTGTTGGGAATTTGGGATGCGTAAAATGGTTTCCTTGCTAGCTATTTATAGTCTTTAGTAGCTTGTAATTCTTCATTCAAAAATCATAATCATAAGAGACAACTTGCTTGCTTAGCATTTCTTTTGTTATTTATTCAAACGCGTCTTTGAATACAAACTTGTTCGTTTGAAACGCGTTTTTCAATCGATTCTCGGGTTGTTGATCAATAGGTCTTGATCTCACCCTCCTTAGTTGAGTAATAGGTCTTATTCAACAAGGTTCTATCCCAATCAATCAAAGGCTGCCCGTACCTAGTACGTTCAGTCCGCTATATCTCATATTAGTTCGATTTCCGCTACTAAATTCGTATCAAAAGTAACGGGTCAGCTCCTGACCCGACTCACATGTCACTTTGAGCCGACTCCATTGACCTGTCAGGCCTGCCATATACACGGGTAGAGTCCGAGTTCCATATTTTCCGCCCGACCCGCCAGTTTGGGCAAAATTTTAAAAAAGAAGTACGTGGGAGGCCAACCAGTCTAGGCGCGTAATATCCACCATCGGATCGGGTTTGGCTCACATCCCTAGCAGGTCAGCCCGCCTCACTCAAGGGCCGATTAAGGGCTCGGTAGGCAAAGCTCGACCCGACCGAGTCCACCTCTACTATTTTATTTCAGTAACTCCCTATGAGAATAAAATAAAATAAAATAAAATAAAATGGATAATGACGAAGCTAAAATTAGAAAAAGTAATAAAAAAGAAAAAAGAAAAAAGAAAAAAGGAAAAGAAGAGAAGAATGGAGAGAATTGGTGGAGTTTAAAAGGAAGATAGAGAGATGGCATTAAGAAGCTTGACTTGTATTATTGTAGCGTACGAATGCCGCTATCGTGCGCCTTATTATAACAAACACTATCACCCTCCTCAACGTCTGCCACGTGTCCTTTCTTCTTTCTCTCTCTTCTCAACTACGGGCAACTTTCTCTGCTCTCCTATGGAGGTCTCTCTCTCTCTCTCTCTCTTTCCTCATTTTATATTTTTTATGTTTCGATTTGATAGTTAGTTAATTAGGGGCAATATTGGATGTTTACGCTTTTGCGTTACTAATAATCCAAAGGGATTAATTAATTTGGAATAAATTAACTGTTTTCCCGTTTCAATTATTTGTTTGTCTTTAATTAAAATACTCCCTCCGTCCCGGTTGGTTATTGTCCTATGGTGTCCCAGTGAATTGTTGTACTAGACTATTGTCACATGTCATCGTTTAACCACAAATGGTCCCCCACTCATTCGTTGTTTTTTTGCCAAAATGAAAGGAAAACAATTGACTGGTACGGAGTGAGTATTACATTTATGAAGTACGGGGAAGTGGGGACAATAAAATGCAATACTTTCTAAACTCTGTTTCAATTATTTGTTTATCTTTTTGAAGATATAATAGATAATCAAATGACTGAGACGGAGGGACGGAGGGAGGGAGGGAGGGAGAGAGGATGGATAGTGGTTTGAATTGAAGGGTTTGGTGTGATGATGGGAATTAATTTGAGTCTATTGGAGTACTCGTTATAATTGTATTGCTCTTGTGTCTCATTTCGTGTATGAAAAACGCGTGAACTAGGGTTTGACCTAAAGTGTAGTGGATGCCAACTTATGTTATATAGGAATTGGAACTAGCAACTGAAGTACTGGTTGTTGACAAGTTATCAATGAGTAGTGAACCGTGTTTTGTAGCACGTAGGAGTGAAGTAAAGGGGGAGGGGAGGGTGGAGAGGAGCGAGGGGGGATGGAGTTCTAGTGAGATTATCGTTTCCATGTTAAGAGAATTTTGATCGGCGTGTAGTACAGAAAATAGATCTCCTTCTTTCCTTGCATTTATTTCCTTCTAACCAACTTACCAACGAGACAATGGATATTGTCACCCTTCGTTTCCCTCCCATCCACATTACTTCACAGTCCATTCAAACGCAAGTAAAGTTGTCTTCGTTTCTGGTTTTCTGCTTTCACGGACTCGATGGTATTATGTATATATGTGCAGAAGTACTTATCAGGAACTAACAAGAGCAGAAACAAAGAATTGGTGAGCCAGTTGCAACGTTATGGTGTAATCCATTCTGAGAAGGTATCAGAAGTGATGGAAACGATTGATAGGGGGTTGTTTGTACCTGAGGGTACCGCTGCTTATGTGGATAGCCCCATGCCAATTGGTCACAATGCAACAATTTCGGCTCCTCATATGCATGCAATGTGCCTTGATCTTCTACATGATAAGCTACAACCGGGAATGCATGCTTTAGATGTTGGTTCAGGTAATTCACTAAGATACACTACATATGAGATGCCTTTTTCAGTTAACTGTACAGTCTCATAGGTTTCTGTGATTTTCCTACAAATTCCCTAAAATGTTCCTATGTGCTTGTGATCGAAACGATCGCTGTCAGAGATAGATGTTATCGTTAATTTCATCACTTGGAACACAATGGCAATTCAGCAACCAACTTGATATTTATGGCTAAATATACTCTCTAGAAACAGAGAAGAAACGAAAGATCTCCCGACCTTTGTTATTTTAGTTCACATTCGGAGTATTTTTTATTACAATTTACAAAGTGGACATTCTCATCATATTAATGCTTTGCTTGTAGGAACGGGGTATTTGACTGCATGTTTTGCACTAATGGTTGGACGTGAAGGGCGTGTTGTTGGCATAGAACACATACCTGAACTTGTCACATGGTCAATTGAAAATATTAAGAAAAGTGCTGCTGCTCCATTCCTGGAAGCCGCTTCCTTGTCTATTCATGACGGTGGTAAGATTCACACCCCTCTCACATATGCTTCTCTTAGATATTTATGATGTAATGCACATTGATTTGATTCTCTTAAGCATAGTCTCCAATATTTTCCAATCCTCACAGTTCGAATACCTTCCCAATTCTCATATGAAACGATCTCTCATCGATAATCTTTTCATGGGACCGAGCCACGCGAAGAGTTAGTTATTCCTTGATATCAGATTATTTTTTCTCCTTTTCTTTGCAGTTTATTAGGGGATTAGTGGATTATATGGTTTGGATTTTTTTGTCAACAACAGGTCTCTCTTAAGACAAATAGTTTGGTAGTACCTAGGCATTATGCTTTTGTCTATTATATCCTATTTGACCCGTGTTAAGTTTAAGACGGATTTGTGTTTTGTCAAATGGGTTAATCTCACATTAATTATATTAATGTAAGACTGTTTCTCAGGAGATTAATTGTTACTGCGTACTTTATAACTGATGGTAATATGGTTGTAGATGGAAGACAAGGATGGCCAGATGCTGCACCATATGATGCAATTCATGTTGGGGCTGCTGCACCAGAAATCCCAAAAGCATTGATTGAGCAACTGAAGCCAGGTGGTAGATTGGTTATACCAGTGGGGACCTTCTTCCAGGATTTGCAAGTGATCGACAAGAAGGAAGATGGTTCGATTAGTATCAGAACTGAGACTTCAGTGAGATACGTTCCATTGACAAGCCGTGAGGAACAATTGCGTGGCTAAGCCGCTTTGTGTTACTCGTATCTGTTTTAATCGTGCAAATCAACTTTCATTGGTGTCTCAGTGAATTAGTCAAGTGCTTTGTGTACATAGCACCTCAGTCGCTTTGCTTTAGATTTTCATCTTTTACCGTGCCTTGGTCTTGAAACTTGGTATGGTGTTGCGTACTTTTACCCTTCTGGCCCTCCTGCCGGTCTGTATACTCGAAGCTGCACTCCTGGTGTTCTTTCTATGACGTTTAAGGAAATTTGCCTAGTTAAATGTGAATACACGACTTATGTACGATCCGCTTTCTATTGTGATTCTTGTAAAGATTTTTGGCAAGTGTTGTGGTAGAATAATATCCTCAAACTCATTCGCTATTTGTTCAAAGCAGTTGCTGTAGAGAATACAAAGCCCATATGCTCAAACTCATTCGCGACATGTTCAAAATTTTCTCTGCTCAAACCCCTTAGTCGCTTTTGGCGAAGCTGCGAGTGGGATTCTTCAGACCTGATTTTATTTTGAAACCTACTATACTAAACCTCTACTTGTAGCCCACTTTACAAATATTACAACAAAAAAAAGTCTCCATGGACAAATGGGCGAGCAGAAAAGAAATTACACCTTCTGAATTAATTGGATATTCGACTTATTTCATATTTAAGATATGTTTGTCCACATTAAACAAGAACTTGTATTTAGATTTAATGCGTTAGAGAACTCCTGAAAATTATTTTCTAGTGAGAATGTTTAGCACATGAAGATTTCTAAGCGTTTGTAGTATGTAGAATATGAATACAAAATTGGAAACATATAAGATTCGTAGAGCCTCGGGAACCTAGATTGGCAAAATCATGAAGATGAAAAAGAAAATCAGCAAACAAAATCCATAACGATAACCCGTATAAATTATCATTAGAAGATACGTATATTATTCTCGTACACCCAGAGAAAAGAATTCAAATTTTGGAACCCATTTAGGGCCTTTTTCTCGACAAAAAGAAAAATGTGAGGATTGCCTGCATGAATGAGTAGAGAGACCTGCCTAATGCCTATTTGAGAACCTTCCCTAGTAGTGATAAAATCCCAGGGAAGAAATACAACACATCAAAAAAATAAAAAACGAGATTACCAGGAGATGCAAGTTAAATAAGAGCTCCTACGCCTAGCTGCTGCATCTCGCTTAGCCTCCACATTGACTAAACCGCGTCTTCTTTAACGTTTTCTGGATCCATTTGTTGCATTGCCCAAGGATAATATACGGTGCAACTTAAATAAGAGCTGCTACGCCAAACTGCTGCATCTCTCTTAGCCTCCACATCGAGTAAATCGCGTCTTCTGTAACATCTTCTGGATCCATCTGTTGCATTGCCCAAGCATAATATACGGTGTGGATAGTGTCCTGCTCAAACATTACAAACAAACAGAATCTCACATCATTGTCACAAATTCTTCTCATTTTCATGCAACCTTCATCCAACAACCAAGCCGTATTATAAAAATGATTTCGAGACAAAACTAGGATTAAAAGGTTGAATGGGCTAAAATCTTATTTAAGGGGACAAGCGAGACAAAAGTTTGAAGGATAATTATTCAACAAGTATAGAAGAAAGGTGTTTGTTTGATGAATCTTGAACTCCCCTCGGCCCTCACCATACAAAAAAATTGCATGCGGCATTCAGCTGAAGGTTCATGTAACAGAATTCCATGAGAATATAAAGCATTTTCCCCTCTTTGTTTTCCTTTTTCTATTTTCCTTCTTATTAACCGGAGGATATGTATCAAATTGTGTTTGGATGCTAAACTGCAAAAGACGAAGGGATTGGAGATAGAGGAATCATTTGGTAACTAGCCCTCCCCTAGCTCCACTAAGTGGAGTTTGAAGATCGTGATTGTAGTAGTTGAAGATGGTTGATGGTAATAATTTCCTTTCCATTCAAATACCCAGCCAAACACACAAGAAAATTAGGGGTAATTGCACTCCTTACCCCACTTGTTTTCCTTTTCCGATTCCTTTCCCTTTCCCTTGCTCAAACCAAACGGCAAACGCCCCCTTAGTCATAAGTTTTATTGTTCTGCATGACTGGAATAAAGGGGATGCGGATGGGAATACGTAGCTACAACACCATTACAAACAACAAGCCCTAGGTCCCAAAAGAATCTGGAGTCCTTTATCATGAACTATCATAAAAAAAATGATGAGAGAAGGTGGATAATAAGGAAGACATATACAACTAGCACTAAAATTCCTGGTGTTTAGCCTAGATCTAATCATTTATCTTACTGTATTGGCATAATGGAGGAAATTCTTTTCAGGATTAGTGCTCGTCATGAATCCCAGGTAGAAAAACGAGGTTAAAGAGTTATGAACCATACTTTCAGCATCAAAAAATTGAATTGGCATTAAAATATTCACCCAAACTTGCAGGGTTTGGAAAAAGGAGTAGATTTACCTTGCTACCCTCCGTTATTGAGCCTTGACGATCACGTACACAATAAACTTGCTGGGTTTGGAACTGAAAGACAAGCAACATCAGTTAGGTATAGGAGAAAATCACTACGGGGTGTGTCGTTAACTTTAGTTCACCAAATGCCAGCTTAATCATGTGAGTACAGCATATCCATATACACATGTTTCTCGATACTTTTTTTTTTTTTAAAGTACAGGCATTAAAAAGTAGTCCCGAATCTCAGGAAATAAACAATATTTTGGAAAACCGATTCGCGCACCCAAACTTTCTGCATTTTTTAAGGGGGCATAATGTAAGGGGATTAAACACGGTGACTCGCCATGGCCAGGAATTCTGTTATGTAACGGGTGTTACATTGACTTATCGGAATTTTATTATACCATGCTGCAGAGTAATATCAAGGATTTATATAGTCTAGAATGCATACAGCAAGGATGATTATGGGTGTGGTCCCCATCATTTTAGTCTCTCTCAAATCCATCTCAGAAATATGCAAAATCTGCACAAATGAAAAAAAAATAGTTAGACCTAAGTAACAAAAGGAAAGATGGTATGCATTAAGAGAATTTCAATATTTCATACAAGTCAAGTGATGACAAAGAATCAGAAACTTAATTTTTAGTACGAGACAGTCTCACACAGATACACACACACACTGACACACACAAGTGCCTTAAAAAGCGAGCCAGATGTACACTTTTCGACTTGAGTAAGTAAAGGAAACAGCAACAACGAGGAAGTACCACAATAATTTCTTTTCAGAATCCATAACCCAATAGTTCAATCAATTAAGATTTCGAAGCAAGACAAATATCAAGCGATAGGGTAGAGACAAGGTTGGATAAGGAAGTTACAAAAACTGAGAGATTATACGACCCTAAGGTTATGGATCAAAATGCGTACCCAACCCTAACCAATCTGACACTGTTCCTAGAAGAGACAGAAGAGGATGCTCACGTGACAAAAGTAAAGGAAGGGACAAGTGTACAAATCAATTTGCAGGATCTTTGATGATCTAATGAGTTACATCCCAAACACCCAAGCATCTATATTTCACAATGAAAAATTTAGGGATGTTTGGATAAAGGGATTTGGAGGGAAAGGGATGGGAGGGAGAGTAGGGGATTAAAATCCCTAGTTTGGATAGCAAATAAGGGTGGGGGGAAATGGAGGGGGAGGGATTAGAAGGAATCCATTTTCCCTCCTCCAAGGAAAATCAAAATCTCTCCACAATAGGAAAGATTTGGACGAAAATTGTATCCAAACATCCACACCCCATTCCCCCTCCCCTCTCCTTCCCTTCCCTTCCCTTCCCTTCCTTTCCCTTCCCTCCTTCCCCCTCCCCTCCCTTTCCCTCCACTTTTGGTATCCAAACAAGGCCTAGACGTATTTGAACCTTACAATTAAAAGTCCCTAGGCCGTAAGCACATTTTCATTTCAGGATAGACGCTTTAGTGTTGTAAAACAAGTCATGTCCAATACTTGGATATCTAAACACTCGAATCCCAATCCAAGTAACATCGCAACTTACTCAATTGAGCAGTAACACTTAAAAATTGATACAAGTGTGCAGCAACACCTGACCTTGTTATCAAAGAATATACCCTGTGCTTCAAAAACTTTATGCTCTGCTTTACATCGCTCAACCACTTCAGTGCTACAATATTTGGCCAAGATTTGGAAATCTCCCTGAGATAACAATTTTAGATACAAATTCAGTACTTCTTTAACACAAAGGAAAAAATGGTACAGGAATCACAAGAAAAAGTGTATAAAGGTTTCCAAATTAACCTTAATATATGCATTCAAAACTGGACTGATGACTTCCTGGACCTCGGCTACAAAGTCTGGCAAGGAAAAGGTGCTGGAAGAACAAGAATGGTATGTTTTCAAAGCTATTACAAAAGACAAATTAAACAAACTTTGACTAGAGGTACAAAAATACATACGGATCACGGCGACGTATCTCTTTAAAAGAAAGAGCAGTATCGTTTTCTCCAAAGACTTTGTCATTTATGCTGTCAAATGAAGTTAGAAGTGATATCAGTTTTGTATAAGTGGTTGTATAACTAATTCATCAGTAGACATAAATGAAACTGGAACAATCAAACTTACTCCTGAATCTTATGTACAACGGGACTATCACTGGTCTCCCACCTTTCTTGCAAATCCTCCGCCAACTGACACATAATTTGAAGCAAATAACATAAGTTAAATTATTGGGATATATTCAGCAACAAAAGTTGCATAAGGTAATGACAAAGCTGAAAGTTGCTTACTTAAGTATAATACCGGTTTCGACTCAGGGTCGACAAGTGAATACTCTTTATAACTTAGCAGAATGTGTATAAAAATGATTCATGCTAGGATATTTAGTCCCCAAGAATGACAGCCTTTTTACATATACATCAGATGATTGGAGAGAATATTCAGGCAAAGTCCATCAACTCAATCTAACTGAAAATATGTAAATTGAACTGATCTTTCTAGCATGACCTTATAGTTTAGCAATATTTTCAAATTTAGCCGAGGAAAGGACTTTTCATAGGAGCCATAGTTGTACCTCCTTTCCTTGGGTGGAGAGCTAGAGTTGACAAGACCCGACCTGACTCTAAACGCGCAAAAGCCCACCAAATAGAACCCGAAAATTGGGTGAATGGAAACCGCACCAATGTTAACTGATAACCGATAGCAACCTTATTTGATAACTCCTCAGTTGCCTTAATACCTTCCATATTAACTATTAAGCACATGAAAGAAATATAGAAGCTTATGTTTTTAATTTTTTTATGGTCAAGTAAATATAATATACTCCCTCCAATTTTTCATCTTCTTCCCTCTTTCCATATTGGGCCAATTGGGGTGATCTTCCCTCTTTCCTTATTTGTAAGTAGTTGTGTGGTCTAAATTTAATTGAATGTGGGGTAGTGTGTTTTGTGTGGTCCAAATTGATTTCCTTAATCCTTGTGTCCAAAAGAAAGGGGAAGAACATGATAAATTGGAGGGAGTATTTGTCTTTAAGGTGTAACAAAAGAACAAAAAGAAAAATATTGGTATCCTTAACATACTTTTGTATTATAGTACTAATTAATGGAATGTATTCCTGAATTGTAGGGAGTAACAAGAAAATAGTTTTTAGATAATTCTAAGTTAAAAGTTTTAAATTACATATTTACATGTATTTGGAACATATTATGGTCAAGCTATTGATTGACCATCAAGGGGTCACATAGGGTCATAGGGACTATATAAATGAGATAGAGGTAGTAACTGGTGGCACAAGTCAGTAACAACATAGGCTGCGTTCTATATTTGTAGGAATTTTTAACTTGTAAAAAGGAGAAAATGTAGAACAGAATTGTCTTTAAAAGGTACCTCTTGGCTCTTTGTCACGACAGGTTCACTCATCTTAGAAACGCGCTTGAACATCGGATTACGTTGCATCTAAAAAAGATCATGAGATTTGGATCAGGGTAAGAAGAAATGTACTGATGGCAAGCAAATACAGTTAAGTTCTGACAAAATTGCAAGCAAACTTTACCTTTTCTTTAAGTTCCTCCCACTTTTTGCTCCATGGGGACTGTTTCACGGGTACTACAACAACTTCAGTTCTATCACTAATATCTCCTGCTTGTGAAGATGAAGTTGCGTATTGCATTCGTTTCTTCTTATTTGGCGTTCCATTCAATTCATCCATCACGATTTCATAACTCTTCTTCGCCAAGTCAGCGACTTTTGCTTCCTTCAACTTCTGGAAGGCCAATGAAACTTTGGGCGAAGATGAACTAAAAGTTGACCTGAATTTATTAAATACGGTTTCTGTGGTGCTCCCAGACTCGGATTGTCGGTGTTCTTCGCCAGATGATGCCTTAGTCTCATCCTTAAAATTGGCACCATTGCCTTCAGAACACTCCTGCTTTCCCAAACCTAGTGTCTCTTTGACCTAACAAACAATAGAGGCCAACATGAGCATTGTACAATTAATTATTTATGTACATAAATGGCGGCTACTTGAGAAATCGCCAGACCTCTTCTTTTCCAGCTGAAATCTTCTCTTTCATATTTGCTGAAACCTGCCGAAACCAGAACAGAGAACCTGTTAAACACATAAGAAAATTCATATTTTTAAAATTAATTTACTCGAAAAGGATAGCACATAAAATTCAAGGCACTTAGGGGATGTTTGGTTTGGGTTTTAGGATGGGTTGGAATGGATTTGGTCCATTCCAATGTTTGGTTTGTTCATTTTGGATACTTGATGGATTCTAACTCCATTCCAAACCTTAACTCTCCTCTTCCCGCATAGAGTTAAATAATATCACAACTTTAGGATGGCATGGGGTTCTAAATCATACCTCTATGGTATGAAATTAAAATCCATTACATTACCTTGAACCAAACGACCCCTTAAATCTTGCATCTCAACTCCACACGCAAACAAATGGAAGAGACACAAAAACAATATCAACAACTTTCGTATATAAATGAATTGCACAGAATGTTGGCACACAATGAGTAGGAAGCTGAGAGGAGCATCATTTAATTGAGGATGAAACTGGGATAATATTAATTATTAAAGCCAATCAATATAAGCGAAAGCAAAATTAACAGACTCTAAGATGAACACAAAAACGACACTAACAATTAAAGTATTAAATAATATAGTAGAGGATTGATAGTTGTTTTGACAGACCTTCAAGAAAGAATTAACATGACACGGGCTTTTGTGCTAAAGCATATGAACTATGAACCAATTACCGACTACAGCCAGCAAGCACATCTAGAACCAAAAGTATGATGGCAACCTTAAAAATTAAAAATTATTTTTAAAAAATAGCGTAGTTATCACTACTTGCATTTGCGTGATGAACAAACCTTCTTTGCCGTTTCTTCAGCTTCTTTCCACACACCATCTACGTGTTTGTGCAGCTGCTGAGTCGTCTGCTTCATTCTGCATCGACACATTGAAACATTTGCTATCAGGGCTCACATTAAGGCATTCACTCAGGCTATATTTACGCATTTTGGAAAACTCATTTGAGACCCTAGTATGCTTACAACCGGTCCAATTTCATCTGATACAACTCTTTCATAATTGTAATTATGAGTTGTATTTATAAATCGATCTTACACAAGACTACTTTTATATAAAAAAATAAGCTCATACCTAACTTTCAAGTCTTCCTTCACACCTTTCAGTTCCTCCGCCTTTTCCTTTAGCTGCTTAACTGACTGTTGGAATTCCTTATTACTACCACCAGTAAATGATAGAGGAGGTAAGGAAAGAATTTCAAATAACAGTACAAAACCAATGTACGTTAAGTAGCCGTAGTTATCAGCTCAAAACAGTATATGTAATGAAAATGATAAGACAGAATGGGAACGGACACATAAATTTAATAGGAAATGTAGTTTAACTAGGAGTTTATAATCCAAAACAACAATGTTCATCAAGTGGAATAAACCAAAATTAGGATAATTAGGTAAAACAAAGAAAAAGTGGTTTGATCTAATTCGTAACACAATTGTACTCAATTTGAAGATAATCCATCCACGACTTAACGAAAAATCACTTATTTAATTGGCTTAAAACAATTATGACAAAAGATAGACACTTCCTCTATCCCCGGTTATTTCTTTAACTAATTTTTTTTTGCACGAAGATCAAGTAGAGAGGAGGGAATCATTTGCACTTATTCTTAATGGATGACAAGTGGACAATAATGCAGTGGATGATCAAATTACCCTTTATTAACCTTCCTACTCGTAATACAGAAAGGTAAACAAATACACACCCCCGAAAACGGAATAAGCTAAACAAATTACCGGGATTGAGGGAGTACATATTACATATAGAGTACAATGCATTCATACTTTCTAGTTTCCACCCTTGAAAAATAAAAACTCCAACACTCATGCTCCCGTAATCATTTGTTTACCTTTTACTCTTCGTGAGGCGGAGTTAAACAAACAATTGAGACTAACCCAATACTCAAAATCCCAGATTATAACACGGTGTGACATAACTTGATACAGGGGATATAAAATCAAAAACAAAGTCTTAGAGCTTGTGACGGTCATAAGCTTGTGACGTCTTACAATCCCCTTTCCTATTTAACAATTCATATACTGAAATAATTAGCTGGTAAGTCAATATACCTTGAAGCTTCATCTTTAATTTTGCTGGAAAACTCATTAAAAACTCCAAATTGACGATTAGATGAATAACCATATCCTCCCAATAATCTTAATCTCGAATTCGACTGCGGTAACTGCAGAAAGAAACCAAATTACTGAAACCCCAGAAACTACAATTTGGGGAAATTAGTACAAGTAACAACAATTAGTCTCCCTTAAGACGAAAATATCGTCTTCATTATAAAAACGGTTCAAATACCACGCCATATATAAATATCCGTCTACTTGACCCGTTTTTCAGTTAAAACGGGTTAAGTAAAAACCGTCTTAAACAAGAATTTGCGAAGTAAGAAAGTAGGAAGAAAACAAAACCTGGTGTTGAAAAGTAGGAAAATGGTGAAAAAAAGGTTTCTTGGAGAGGAATACATCACGAACAAGTTTTCTGCTAGCCATGGATGTTTCTTTCTACTTTGCTTTTGCAAGTTTTAGGAGAGAAGGTTTAAGGAACTATATGTTGGGTTTGTTCTTAGGTTATATATGTAAATATAAGGCTTTTTTTAAATTAAAAATTAAAATGTTATGGGTCTACGGGTTGGGACCGAGTCTTGTAACCGAAATTATTTTTGGAGGACTTGTACCAACTACCAAGTACCAACCAATACCGAGTGGGTCTTAAAAAATGAAACCCATACCTAGAGGTGGACAACGAGTCGGGTCGGTGCGGGCCGGGTTGGTAGGGAGGGAGCTCGAGCCCACACTACGGGCTGAGGCGAGGCCGGGCTGGGGGAGTGACATCCCTGAACCGTCCCAGTTGGTAAATAATGGGCAAAAAATGATGCGGGCCAGGTGAGTTGAGCAGGAGGGAGCCCGGGACTGGCCAGCTTGTGGAGCGAGTTGGGCAGGTCAGCGGGCAAGAGATTAGAGGGATCGTCGGGGGCGGACGAGGCCAAGCTGCACTTTTGTCTAGCTCTACCTATACCTAGGGCTGAGCAAAACCGGGTATCCAATACGGTTTTAATAACCGTATCGGGTACCCGGTTTTTGGAAGGCCAAAAATTAGAACCCGGACCCGACCCGGTTTAACCGGGTACCCGGTTTTCGTATACCTGGTTAAACCGGGTACCCGAAAACCGTATACCCGGATCCGGTTTAATTGATAATAATGCTCAAACCTGGAAATCGAGTCCATAACATTAGTAATGACCAATAAATAAGATGCTTATATAATCCACTAGGATCATTATTAGAAAACACAATTAGTTGCAAAGTTAGTAGGTAAAATAGCAAAATACAAATTTGCAAAATTTCACACATAACAGAAATTTATCACTGATAAAGTGAGTTGCGTATATTACAAGTTTCACATAAAATGATTGGTGCTCAAAATTTCACCCATATAGTCAAAATAGAAAACAAAATTTTACATACAACTTTTTTTGTGGTTATTTTAATTAAACTGGGTCAAAACCGTATACCCGGTTTTGATATTCCCGGGCCCGGTACGGTTTTTTTTAAAAACCGTATCGTATACCCGGAAATTCGTATCGTATACCCGAAAATCCGTGTAATTAAAACCGTATACCGTATATTAAAGTCATATCGTATATTTTTGCTGAGCCCTACCTATACCCAATGGGTCTTACAAGATGAAATTCAAACTTGTCACATTCGGGTTTGACCTGACGGCTGTGGGTCGGGTCTTGGACCGACTGCCATTACTAAGTTGTAGCGTTCTTTTTTTTTTGTTCATAGGAGCAGACTATGTCGCGGGTAAAAATCGAACCCCCAACTTTATAGTTGGAGTAACTAAGGAAGAACTATCTTACCACTAGAGCAAACTCTTCTTCTTTGTAGGCCACAGCCTATGAAATATGAATGCCGCTATCGTGCGCCCTATTATATTACAGTTGGTCTCTCTTGTGACGGTTACAAGCTTGTGACGGACTAAATGTTACCATTTTATGATAAAAAGTAATAATCCATAAAATGTTACCAGACATACAATGGTTACATTTTCCATAAAAATGGTCACATTTGCTCCGTCACAAGCTTGTGACGAAAAGTGCCCGTCACAAATGAGAATTTGTGATTATATTATATCCCTCAATTTTATACATTTGTTTTTCTTCTTTTTTATTGTGCAAGGCATTGTTCATCTTGTAACTTACTTCGGTGAATACACAATTGTTTTTCTTGCATAGATTTTCGTCAGGGGTTATGACGGAATACACTCAAACTCGTTTCAGAAGTTGTTCAAAACAGTCGTCATAGAAAAAATGAAGCCCATATGGCGTAAAAGAAAAAAAATATACTTTTTAAGTTAAGAACACTGCAAAATTGTTCAAAACAGTCTCTACTCAAACCCTAGTGAAGCTGTGAGTGGGATACATGAGTAGTGTGAGACCTGATCTTGTTTTGAAACCGACGAACACTAAAACTGCACTTGTGGCTCCCTTTACAACAAAAAAACGAGTCTTGCATAGACAAACGAGCAAAGCAGAAAAGAAAGTCCAGAGCTTTAAAAGACTTAATTGGATATTCAAAAGAAAAAAAGAGAAAAAAATCACAGATTTTAGCTCAACTTACATACATATTGCAATAACATGATCTTGTATGATGATTACTGCAACCAATGCAGGAACTAACTAAATCACAACACATTCTTGAACTAAGGCGTGCAAAAATACGAGTCACAAAAAGTCTGAGGCAGAGGAGCGAAAAGGAAAGGAACTAATAGTATCAACCAGCGGAATAATGCTCTCGAGGCAAATCAGAAACGTCTTGGTGGTCTCTCTTCAGCTACATTTACCCTGATCGCTCTTCCATCCAAGCTCTGCACAATAAAAGCATTCATTAACACTAGGACAAATACAGCTAACACTTGATAAAGGATTCAAATGCGGTCGAAGTAAGAAAAATATATATATATATATAAACCCCGTGAATATAGAGATCAACTGGCAAGGTGTGTCTTAGCTATGTTGGAACTCGTGAGGGAAAGACTTATTGTTGTGGTAAATTGGTAATACTCTCTTCGAATCAAAATTAAACCACATTGTTTACGCCAAAAAATTAATATAAATCATACTAGTATTAGTAGTATACCTGTCCGTCAAGAGCAGCAATAGCATCATTCATCTCGGTCTCTGAGGCCATGGTGATAAATCCAAATCCACGCGAACGGCCAGTTTCTCGGTCTGAAACTACACGGGCACTTAAAACCTTGCCATGTTCACTAAAAAGTTGCTCAAGACGATCATTATCCACATCCCATGGAAGGTTGCCAATATAGACTCTGAAAGAAGGCCCAAACTCCCGAGGAGGTCTCTCAGTTCTCTCAGGGCGTGAACCCCTTGGAGCAGCTTTGTTTACAACTAATGATCTTCCGTTTATTTCCTGTCAAAGATAAGACAAAAACAGCCTTAGTGAAGTTGTCAATGACTGCAAACTACACATTATTTTTAAATTCTGACAAATTACAATTTTTTATGTTTTCAAGCCCATGATCAATAAGTCTTTGTAAATGCTTCGATAGGCAATGTAAAGCGCACTATGTCTTGGCACAATATAAAGGGAACACACGTTTGCAAATTGCAAGCTACTCCTACAACTTATTACACAATACATTTGATCGAACTAATACATTTACCCCAACCCTTATTAATTGAATGTCTCACAATTCCATTTTGTAAAACACACACATGAGACTAACTGTTCACAGCCGACATGCCTCACTTCTACGACAAGTTAAAAGGCAAATAACAGGCCGCAATTGAATAGTGAAAGACCCCAACTGCTGCTAAAATGCAATCTATAATGCTAATTCTTAAAGGATTCTACTGACTTCTAGCATTCTAGATGCCTAGCTAGCACCTGCCGGCGATCACCTAGCAGTGACTAGCAGTAACGACTTTGACATACAGTTGAAAAAGGTCAGAGCTAAGAGGTGGACATTTAAAGAGTGTCTACGGCAGCCATCTATTGAAATCCATCCATGATTCCATATTCAGACCAGTGCTACAGCATCAGGTCATGAAAGGGTGATGAAGCCCGCCCATGAAAGTAGGAAATAGCATGTGATGCTGCACATCAATTCTAAACTGAACAACCAGCACACAACTACACAAGTGAAAAACTAGTGCAGCCACGTAAAAAAGATGAACACATACAACCCACATGTCACTCATAAAGAATAAAGTCACGGACAAAGCTCGCAAATTATGAATCCATTCTCAACCCCCATGGATTATCTAGACTAGCAAATTCCCTGCGAGAGAAACTTCAAGGTGAAAATGAGACTCTGGAATCGCAAGTTATGAGACATTTAGTCATTTACAGTATTCTAGAGCCAATTCCCTTCTTACAACAATGGTAGGTAGTCGATAAGTCACACATTACAGTCCAGGAATCTATGCTTCAAAACATTGAGTAACTATCAATCTTATGATCATGACGTCCTCTGACCTATCTGAATTCCCTCGACTTAACAGCCCCTTGCTAAAAACGCACCAAACACATCAAAGCATCTACTTTCCGCACTGAACACAGGCATAACGCTCACACAAACTTTACATCAAAAAACACAACAAAACACAAGTATTATAGAATTATACACCAAAGTAAGAGAGTGAAGTGGTGAACATACATAATTACTGAACATTTCGACAGCCTTGTCAGCTTCTTCAACTGTGCTCATTGTCACAAAACCAAACCCTCTACTCCTGTCAGTCTCCCTGTTGTAGATTACCTACAAAAACACACCCACAATTTCTAACCTTCATCAACACATACAATAAATATCACAACTTTATCCACCAAGGCAAAATCTCATTTGTGACGGTCACAAGCTTGTGACGCCTCACAACCGGTTAAAGTAATATAAAAATGGGAAGGTGGTTGTGAAAGGTTACAAGCTTGTGACCGTCACAAGCAGGACTTGCTAATCCACAAAACCCATGAAAGTTCACATCTTCATCAATACACCCCCAGAAAAACTACAGCTTTATCAACAAAAGCATAAAAAACTCAAAATTAATCGAATTAAACCAAGAAAATTTACAATTTTCCCAATCAAAACTGAGCAATTAAACATTACCAGCCAAAACCCATTAATAATTATAAATACATGAAACCCAATTATTTAAATACTGAATAAACAAAAACCCAGTAATTATACAATTTTACATCTCTATACTAATAAAACCCTAGAAAATTTAAAGCTTTATCAACAAAAATAAAATAAAAATGGAAAATAAATGGAACCCAATTATTATAAACAAGAAAAATTACTCCTTTACAATTAAAACCTAGCAATAAAACATTAATAGCCAAAACAAATTAATTATAAACCAATGGAATTATAAAATTGAATTAACAAAAACCCATTAATTATTCTTTGTGAGGCGTATTTTAATTAAAGAATGATAAAGTTAGATATATATATACCTCAGCAATCTCAACAACACCAGCTCCATCAAACATGTTAGCTAATTTCTCACTATCAACATCATAAGGCAAATTACCAACATACAACTTAGCATCCTCAGAAGGTTGAGAAAACCCGTCTTCGGTATCGAAACCAGAAGCTTGAGGCTCAGAGACATCCTGTGAATCCCAACTAACTGGGACTTCTTCTTCTACTTCTTCTTCATCAAGAACTGCAGCATTAGTAGAGCTGTCTTGTTCCCAGTCAGAGGTTTGTGCAGCAACTTGTGTGATGAAAAGTGGTTTAAAAATGGTGGGTTTTTGGAGGGAAATAGTGAATTGTTTTGTTGGTTTTGTGAAAAAGAGGGATTTTGGGATGAATATTGATGTAGGTTTTTGGAATAGGGATTGTGTTGTGGTTGAGATTGCTAGGGTTTTGAGAAATGGGTTTGTTGTTGTTGTTGTTGCCATTTTTAGGGAAATGAAAGAAGAAAGAAGAAGAGAGGTGGAGAAAGGGAGGAGAGGAGGGTTTAAGGAGAGGGTAAAGAGATAAGTGGATAGTGAGGAGATTTTATGAATGTTAACAAAATGAAATGGTACAATCTTCATGGGTCACAAACTTGTTAGGTCATGAATCCACAAATAGACCTAACAAATGGTTAGATGGATAACTGCCTAACTGGGTCGGGGTTGGGTTGGTCAATTCAGGTTGAGTCGTTTTTGGGTTTGCTGGCTTTCGGGTTAGGTTGGATTATTTTCGGTTTTATTATTATTAAGTTATTCTGAGAAAACGGTTTGTTTGCAACAATAAACATTTGAGTGAGATCAGATTGATTCGAGTCAATATAAGTTATAGGTTAAGCTCGTGTTATTAGTTCAAGAGTTGGGTTGGGTTGGGTTCGGTTCGGTTCGGTTTTTAAGTTAAGTTAATTTTGCTAGGTCTACCCAAGATGGAAAAAAAATACTCTGGTTGGATATCGGATTTGTTGTATCAAATTGAGAGGAGAGGTGACAATTGGCTTGGTTTGTGTTGGGTTAGATACTTAGATGGATCCACCTAAAAATTTGACAGAAGAGGTGACCGGGTTATAATAAACTCGTCGTGAACAATCCCAATACGAGGGTCGACCGCCAACCGCATTGAGTCACTAAAGTGGCCATCTAATACCGTGGTAAATTGGTTTGAGCGTGTTATTAGTGATAAGTACGTCACTAAGTAAGTCATTTGGTGTACACTTGTAGTAGGTTTTTGAGCGAGGTAAGGTCACTAGGGGACAAGGGGATGGGCAAAGCTTTCATTTAAGCATTATTGCATTTTCATGGCTCAAAGGCGAGATCTCTAATTAAGGTAAAATGGTGTCTTATCATTTGATCTAAATGTTCATGGGTTCGTTGTTATTTCGAGTTGCTCTATTCGACTCTTGTGTTAGTCTCGATCACACACTCCTATATCTGTTCATTCTGATAGACAGTTTTTTGACAGTGATATACCATCACCCACCACCCAAGTGATAATTCTCACAAACTTCCAACAAGATTTTTTTAGAAATATCATGATACACATTTATTTGAACTATCAAACTAATGTTTAGTCCACATATAACTTGTAAATTGTGAGGTTGATATATATGATAAAAGGGGAAACTCCAAATAAACAACTAGTGAAATTTAGTAAACAAATTCAATGTTTTTGACTTGGCTTTCCCCTTCAAGGTTAATGGTCAGCAACCCATCTTCTGAACTGTGTGTGAAATCTTGTGTCCTTGTGTCGACAGTGCATTGTCTCGGTTTTGTTTTTGAATACGCTCCAAAGCGGCCATTGCCCCGTGTTTTTATCTTCACAATGCTTCCATTCTGGCATTCTCTTGATTCCAAGGCATCTACTGCTCCTCCGGAATTGTACATGTCAATTAAGCCAATTGGCGCGAAATGGACAGCATTCTCAAATACCTGAAAATATATTAGAGACTCGGAGTTAGCCATTGTAATACGGATTTATAAACGAATGCAGAAAATAAATGAATGGAAGCGATAGCACGAAGAGAGTGATGCTGAATTCTGATTACTAACCCTGACAGAAGAGACTGTAAATAGTTCACATGACAGGGTCCCTAAGGACACATCCACTTTTCCGTCTTTTGAAACTACGGTAAGGGATCCTGCAAGGCGGTGATTGGTTTGATTACTCATTGGTTAGTTAACAAACTACATAAAGCTAGAGTATTTTGTAGAAGTTCACCTGAATTGAACCCATATACAGCACAGTCACCCAGCCACTTATCACCTGCAACTTCTTCGAGAAATTCGACATCTTGTGGACTTACATGGCCAGACAGGAGTTCAGGTATCTGAGTCGTTAGAGTGTTCTTGGTGAATGGCCAAGTACCTACTCCTTGGCAGTTAAATACTCCGACAATCCCTGAAAACTTGTTGAGATTCCAGATCTTCAATAAACTGTACAGCAGCAATCAGAAACAAAAACATAAGATAAGATCGACTATTTACTTCGAGAGCTATATTCATGTCTGAAACAACACTATGGATGGATTTCTCAAGCACAGTCACCCCGTATCTTCATTTAAGGATAGCTGGACATCGCCCTTTTGTAAAAAGACCTAGTAAAGCTGAGTCTTAGGATAGAGGTTTTTGACCTTTCGCCATCCATGACAGGGTCTATGAACAAACAGTCTCGAGTCGGACGACCAGCAAATCTCGCTCGCAGAATTGAACCATCAGATAATACAAGTCTCTTTAGAATATCAAAATCATGGCTGCCTGGCTTGTCACTGCAATCAAATAGATCAAATTGAGACACACCTTCATTTCAGTGTTACGGAGGAAGGGACAATATACAGAAAGACGATTTCATATTGGTGGTTGTAACTTGTAAGTGTCAATTTTTTCACCTGACATACACTCCACAGCCACCTATTGCTCGGGAAGCAGCATGAAAGTCCGCGGCATAGTGAAGACTCTGAAAGAAATCGCAGACTATAAGTTCCTGCTTAGTACCGACAACATCATAGTGTAGAAGATATGAATGTCTTACTTGGAACATGTCCCAATCAGGTACTACTAACTCTCCGAGGATAAGACTGTTAAAAGACACACCGGCAATGTGCACTGTCTGAAACGTTGGCTCCCGAGGCATAAAATCTTCATACGCTCTAGCAACCGCACTCTTCTTTGAACTATTATTCAAAATACTCAATCAGTAGCCATGTATTTCATATAGTGTCTGGCATTATACAGATGAGACGGTCTCATGTAAGAAAAGCAAACTGAAATACCTGAACAAGGAGTCGGTGTTAGAACACATAGAGCAAATGAGATTGTTATTTTTGAAATTCTTTTCAACAGCTTCCTCAAGGCCTTTCAGATACATGGAAATCATACGAACGCGACCACCATAGCCTGAACCGACGGTTTCCAACACATTCTGAATATCCACCTTGACACCATCCACACCGATACTTGCTAGGTAGTTATGGTAGTCACTGTAAAACTCACTAATCTTCTCCGGGTCAATCACCCCCATCCCGAATTTTTCAATGTCATCCATAGCGCCATCTCTAAGGTTCACTACATTACCAGGAGATTGAATAGGGTAAACAAGTTTAGGACTGTATTTCTGCAGAGCTTCCGACGATGGCAAGACCCCTCCCCAGCATCCAAGTATAGCGTGCCATACATAAATGCATCTGTATTATCCAAACAGCGCTCATGTCAGCTAGCTTAGTTGATAAAGTAAACACGAAAAACAATTTTAGCAAAAGGTTTTTTTTCTCTTTTTTTGGTGTAAAGGAAGGCATAAGGGCAATATCTTGCTGACAAGATTTAAACCTAGGTCATGAATACCACCCCTCATAACTTCACTAGATAAACTAGCTGACATCTGCAATTTTAGCAAAAAGCAAGACTTGCAAATGGATAGATACTTACTTCAAGCCATATCTCGTTTTTAAGAAATTGAAGAACTCGGGTAGTGTTGTGTACTCATCTGTCGGGTTCAGGTATCTGAATTTATCGTTTTCCTTGATGTCCCTCAACCTTGTTGCAAAGCCAAAGCTATAAACCGACAGAATGCAGATGAGTTAGAATATCTTAAGGAAACAAAAGTCATATACTCTCGAGTCTTGACACCATAGCTTACTCGGAATTTCCTGAGTGTTCTTCCGCTTCATTTTCGAATTCATTGTAAGTGTCCTGCCATCCATCGTCAATAACCAAGAACCTTGGCGTAAAACCTCCCTGCGATAAACTGAATCTCACCAAAAGAAATGCCTTGCTTCACATGACTTGCTGAAAAAACAGATGCTGCTACTTAATTTGACAGAATCGACAAATACCTTTCGAAACCCTGTCTGATTCCTTCTGGATTGACCTCTCTATAAAAAGCATCCCAAGTGCACCAGCCAAACCAGTCTAAATGAGCAGGCAGCTGCTTGCAACAGTAAGTAATTACAGAGATTAAAAAACTGCATTCCATCTTGAAAAAGACTAGAAATTAAACGAAACTTGATTCGTCTGCATAATTATTTTACCTTTTTATTGTCGACATGATTAAATGTACCTTTGTGCTCTGCCAGTATCCTACAGGTACACAGGAAAAACCAAAAACACTTAACACCACCTTAATCTCAAACTGAATGGGGATTGGCTAAGACGATTCATCGAAACTCTGCAAAACAATAAACGAAAAAATAGGACAGCAAAGTTTTTTTTTCAAAAACACATACTTGATAGAATTCTTGATAAGCTCATAGGGGTTCTCTCCGAAATTTACAAATACAGATTCAGAAACGCGGGTGGTTTGGACATCAGGATCTCCTAAACTCAGGAAGAAGAACATTAATATCAGAATAATCTAAAAGCAGATCATAATGAAAAATTGACAAGACTAAGCAGTTTGGCATGACAACTAACCGCTTTCAAGACAAAACTGAAGTTCATTTGTTTGAGTACCCTGCAAGCTTGACCGAAAAGCGCCCTCTAAGACAGGCAAAACCAAAATATAAAATGTGCAGTTATTAGACTCATCTTTAGCTTCTAGAAGCAAGAACTGTGTTTCCGGTCGTAAGTCACTTGCACATGTTCCAATTCTAGGCATCATCCACCATATCTTGAATCGGAATAGTGACAGAAATTTGTATCCCCTACAACAGCCATTCAGAATTTCAAGATAATGTTACGATAGCGACAAACATTTGAATAAAAAACGAGACGTGAACCAGTTTACTACTCACTTTAAGACACCGAGGCTGAACACAAGCCGAGAGCCGGGAGTAAGTGAACTGGCACCCAAGAAAGCGGACCCAGATGGCGCAGGAGAAATGACGACATTTTCTGGGATTCCTGTGAGTACAACCTTGCCATTAACAGATAAACAACAGTCTTCAATGATGATGCCCATGCTTGTGAGATATTCAATGCTTGTGTAGTATGTGCACTGTGATCATATAACACAATCAAATGTAGCTTTTTATAAGAAAGTGATAATCATTATAAAATACTACAAAACAAAAAGAATGCAGACTGTCGGCTGTTGAAACCTTATAGGTACAGGAAAAGGAAGTGACTTTTGTAAAGTTGAAGTGACAAAGGTTAATAAGAAAAAGACAGTTTTAATATTGGGATTATAGTGATGAACTGACAAATTAGAATACAAAGTTTGCTTTTAATACTCACTCAAGTTCGAAGTGTGAGGTTCGGCTATTTTATACATTGTTTTCCGGTTTTTGGCTTAAACGAAGTGCGTGTGAGCGTGTCGTGCCATGCCAATGTACCTTATTTATGTCGTCTTTGTTACGAGTAATTCTGTGTTGTTTTCTCATATATGTGAATGTGATTATGCATAGTTGGTGGTAAATTGGTTGCAAATGAGTGAATAACTTTTACATTGGTTGCTGAAAGTGGTTGAAGTCTGTAACTGCAGAATAACAAAAGAAACAAAGGAGAGATTATTCCAGTGTTACATTACACACATATTTCTTTGGAACGAACGTCTTTCTTAGAGAGTGAGACAATACGAATGTGAACAGTTTGCAGAAAATTATTCCGACATTAACATCTCATTTCAGTACACGAATCTGATATCTTTCAGCTGGCAGTCTCCTTCAAGCATTATGGTCAATAACCCGTCTTCAGGATTATATGTAAATTCCTCTTTCTTTGTTTCAATTGTACAATACCTCGGCGTTTTGCTTGAATAAGCACCAAAACGGCCACAGCCCCGTGCTTTCATTGTTACAATGCTGCCTTCTGAGCCTGGTATTGAACTCCATGTTTCAATAGCCCCTCCAGAGTTATACATGTCGAGTAATCCAATCGGAGCAAAATGGACTGCTTCAGTGAAGACCTAAGAAGAAAGAAAAGAATTGGAAAATTGCCCTTTATGTTTTGTTAGATGAAAGATATACAATAACATTAGCCTAGTGCCTCAAAACCTTCCCTCTAAATTCCCTTGTGTCGAACACACAATGACGGATTTGGATCACCCGTAATGAATATTACAAAACTAAGAAAATCTTCGAAAGAAAATAGAGTAAGGCTAACTACTGACCCTGATTGGACAAACTGTGAACAATTCACATTTTAGCATCCCCAAGGACACCTCCAGATTTCCAGTCTTCGAAACTTTGTTTAGCAACCCTGAAATGTATTTACGACATTAATGAGACACTTAATCTTTAGTAACTTTAGATTCCGAAGGATGTATCATAAATTCCTAATACAGAGGTTATAGTAGTTCTTTTACCTGAATAGAATGCATATACAGCAAAATCACCCTGCCATTTATCTCCTGCAATGTCTTCAAGAAACTCGACATCATTAGGACTCACTTTGCCATATATGACTTCAGGTGTCGACGTGTCTTGGATATTATCATACCATGGCCAAGCACCAACTCCTTGACAGTTAAACACTCCGATAATTCCAGATAACTTGTTAAGGTTCCATATCTTCATTAAACTGCAATTGCCCCTCATTAGAGTTCTAGGAGGGATATTAACTTATAACATAACTATTAACGAATAACTTACGTCTTCCCATCCATAACGGGATCCTTGAATAAACAGTCCCGAGTAGGTCGGCCAGCATATTTTGCCCTCATAATAGACCCATCGGGTAAAACGAGCCTCTTCAGGATGTCGAAATCATGGTTTCCTGGCTTGTCACTGAAATTTGGTCAGTGAATCTTTCAGATTTTTAGGAGATTTTTTATTTTAAAACTAAATTTGCTAGATTTCTCACCTGACATATACTGCACAGCCACCCACTGCTCGAGAAGCAGCATGAAAGTCGGCAGCATAGTGAAGGCTCTGAAAATTACCCAAGATTTTGATCATTTTTATCAGTTACACAGTACTCTAAATCAGACACTTAAAAACAGCAATTTAAACTTGCTTACTTGGAACATGTCCCAGTCAGCCACGCCCAACTCCCCGAGAAAAAGACTGTTGAAAGATACAGCTGCAATATGCACTGTCTGAAGATATTGCTCCCGAGGCATAAAATCCTCGTATGATCTAATAACCGCAGTCTTCAGTGAACTACAAATCAAAATATTCGGTCAGAAGCCATCTCAAAGTCCATGACATCGTCTTGTTCAACATGTAAATATTAAGAAACGAAACCTGAACAATAGGTCTGAATCATGACTCATAGAACAAATCACATTGTTGTTTACGAAATTCTTTTCTACAGCTTCCTCAAGCCCTTTCTGGTACATTGCAGTCATATGAACACGACCACCATACTTCAACCCGATGGTTTCCAACACGTTTTGGATATCGACCTTGACACCATCCACGCCAATACTAGCAATATAGCTATGGTAGTCATTGTAAAAGTCACCAATCTTCTCGGGATCAATGACCCCCATCCCGTATTTTTCAATGCCATCCATGGCAATATCTCTGAGGTTTCCTACATTACCAGGAGACTGAATAGGATTAACGAGCTGCGGAGTATACTTCACAAGTGCTTCTGATGATGTCAAGACCCCTCCCCAGCATCCAAGTATAGCGTGCCACACATAAACGTATCTGTATGATACAGTCATAGATTATTATAGTACTTTATACATTTTATGGCTCACAGGTAAAAAGCTGATGAAATTGAAACAAATGCATTGAGATTTACTTTAAACTGTATCTTTGTTTCAGAAACTTGATGAACTCAGGCAACGTGGTATACTCGTCTGAGGTCAAGTCTCGGAATTTGTCATTTTCCTTGAAGTCTTTCAGTCTTGTCTCAAAGCCAAAGCTATACGATTTCAAATTATACAATGGCATCATTAGCATACATCGAGGTAACAAATCAATCGCCTATTATAGACTGCTACAAGGAGAACTTACTCAATGTCTCCAGTCCGCCCTTCATCGTCTTTCTGGTATTCGTTGAAAGTGTCCTGCCATCCCTCGTCAAGAACTAAAAACCTTGGTGCATAACCTCCTTTAGACAAACTGCAACTCGGAAAATTATTACTAATCAACTGTTCATTTTCTTAATGCAATAGACTAAAAGTTCGCCGGTTTATACCTTTCAAAACCCTGTCTGATTCCTTCTGGATTGACATCTTTATAGAAGGCATCCCAAGTACACCAGCCAAACCAGTCTAAATGAACTGGCAGCTGTTTCGGTTTCAGAAGTTAAAGCAATCAAAGGTGTTTGCCATTTGAAATACACAAACAAGTGAAAGAAAACTCAGTTTTCGGAGTTCAGTTTACCTTTTTATCATCTAAATGACGAAATGTACCTTTGTGCGCCGCCAGTATCCTAAGTTCAGACGAAAAATGTTGACTATCTAAAGAATATAAGGAAGCATTTAATATTTGATTCGTAATTTAATAAAAATACATACTTGATCGAATTCTTAATAAGCTGATATGGATTGTCTCCGGAATTTATAAAAACCGACTCATATACTTGGGTTGTCTGAACATCAGGATCTCCTGAACAAACATTCAGATACAGAATAACATCAAAAGAATAATCAGACACATTGGTAGCTTGAAACTATCGAGACAACTAACCACTTTCGACACAAAACTGGAGTTCATTTGTTTGAGTTCCCTGCAAGCTTGCTCGGAAAGCTCCCTCCAAGACAGGTAATACCAAAATATACAAAATGTCGTCTGGCGATGGTTCTCCAGCTTTATTTAGAACAACATATTCTTCTTTAGCTTCTATTAATAGAAACTGTGTTTCAACTCGTATATCACTTCCTGATGTTCCGATTTTAGGGGTCATCCACCATATCTTAAATCTGAAGAGCGACAGAAAGTTGAATCCCCTACAACAGTGCATTCATAAATTCCAAATATTATTAAGTGACAGGCATTTCGATAAAAACTGCCTAGAATAATATGGGAAATAACTGTCAAACTGAACACTGTTCGACTGCCAACGTCTTTTTGCGTAAAGGGAGTTACAAGCGCGATTTTAATGCTGACGGGGTTCAAACCCAGTCTGAGTACAAAATCTCACGACTTTAACAACTAAGCTATAATTGGACGTGCATGGAGTAGTAGACAAAGAAGTTTACTACTCACTGTAAGGTACCGATGGAGAACACGTGGCGAGAGCTGGGGGTCAGCGAGCTGGCACCCAAGAAAGCAGACCCAGACGGTGCTGGAGAAATAGCGATGTTTTCAGGGACGCCGGTGAGCAAAACGATACCGTTAACAAACAAACTGTTATTTTCAATGAAGACGGCCATGCCGAGTTTTCACTGGCACTGTATTCTCTCAGTGCTGGTATAGTCTTCCAAAACTATGATCAACTATTGCATTTAATCATACCAAATTATACTTTAATTAAAGCTACTATTATTATAAACATGATTAATTCAATAGAAAAAATACCATAAAATACAAGCAAACAAAATCAAATTATGACATTACAGTTGCACACTGTCAAGTGTATAACTATGATAGGCAGAGTAATGTAGACAGTGGAATAAAACTATTTGTAAAACACGCAACGTCACTACTATTTTTATTAATGTCACTCAAACTAACTGTGAGAGGATGAATAGTAAGACACCCATATAAATATAATTAGCTTGTAAACGAGTGACACTAAAAAATGGTAGTGGCGCTGTCATCAGCCTATTATTACACAGTTGTATCATGCGACCACGACAATGTGACCATTTTTGGCTAACTTTTTATGACTAAAAAATGACCAATTTTTTCGAAGACGTCACCATTTTATGCAAAAGTGATTAAAAACTGGTCACATTTTGTCAAAACACACGGAATGAGATCGTTGTACACCAGACCTACTACTGAAGTCGGTAAGTAAACTTTACAGAAAGTTTTGGCATTGTGATTACGTCTTCAATAAACAAATGAACCAAAAGACAATAACACACTGTTTGTTTTGTTGCTAGTCACTTGCTAGTTTGCAACTACTAAATTAAATAGAATGAATGATGGATTTGTGATACCATTGGATGGCTGCTGCCGACGAAAGCCGACTCTAGTGACCACAATCTTTCATCCCTTTTTTCTACTACTCCCTCAGTCCCGTCAATTGTTATTCTTTTATTTTGGTAGAAGAGCAAAAAAAGAGTAGGGGAGAATTTGTAATTATACAATGACGGGTGAACAATAGTTTCATTTGGGTCAAATTACTCATAATTTTTTTTGTCTAAGGATAACAATTGACTGAAACACTCACAAAAAGAATACTTAATTTTTCCGCCTAAAAAGGAAATTGACCCATACACTCAAAAAAGAAAATTGACCGGCACGGAGGGAGTAAAAGATTAAGTAAAGCTTAAATTTTTCCGCCTAAAACATAAAACCTATAATTAGGCTACATTTTAGGTTTAGGTAGTCTATGGTATGTTGGGTATAAATGGGTCTAATCTTTTAGATTAAAATATCTATAAAATTAATAGTTTATAATTTACACTAGTTTATCTTAGGTTTTTAGGGTGATACAAAAAGTTCTTTCTATTTTTTTATAAGACTTTTTTTATGATAAAAAAATTCATACATTTTTTGATGAAGAGATGCTGAAAAAAAATACGACTAATTTTTAGTACAAAAATTATACACAAATATCATCTGCCTCGTGGAAAAAAAAAAGATTAATTCTTTAAACGGCTCATTTTCATGACTTTTTATGACTTTAATTTTGTTTCTCAAATCAAAGAGAAGGATGAAAAACGTGAAAATAAATGAATTATCAATTAAAAATGCGATTTTCTAAAAGTAATAATACACTGAAAGTAAAACCCTATATATACCGTACATTCATTGTACGAGCTTTATAGTAGACTGCTAGTTGATAAACAACTCATTTCATAAATTCATATTTGCCTCTATTAACTCTCGATTTACTAAAAGATCAGGCCGATAATTTTAGAGGGCTGCGAAACATCGTCGACGTTTTATAAAACATCGTCGACGTTTTTTAAAAAAAAGACCACTACTACCCTTTTCTCTCCTTCCTCTCTCTAACTTTTTCTCTAAAATTCTAAAATCTCATAAACTAATCTAAACAACTTCCACAAAAATTTGAAAGACGGTTTTCATATAAAATTAAACGGTAGTCAATGGCGGACAATGAATCATCGGTACGTTATGCAAACCCTTTAACGTAATTTTTGTTTTGTTTCTTTAGTTTTCCATTAACGTAAATTTGAAAGACGGTTTCCATTGCTTTCTTTGTTAGTGTTCCGTTACGAGTCTATGACATTTGTTGATTCTTGAACACCCTTTTGAAGTCGATTTATAGTTTTTATGCCGAATTCATGAATATTGATATGATTTTTGGACGATTTAGGGTAGGCAACTCTACATTGGACGTTGATATGGGGAATCAACGTCCAATATAGACGTTGATAACCAAAGTTGACGTCCCACCTAGACGTTGATACCCCATATCAACGTCCAAGGTGGACGTTACCAACGTTATCAACGTCCAAAGTTGACGTTGGTTCCTATCATCAACGTCCAATATGGACGTTGAACACTATATGTAACGTCTGTCCTAGACGTTGACACCCCATATCAACGTCTAGGTGGGACGTTATGTATATGGTTCAACGTCCAATGTGGACGTTATGTATATGGTGCAACGTTTTTTTGAAGTTTACTTGCGTATTTTCGTGTTTTCGTGTAATTTCTCGTGTTTTCGCACGGTTTATTTAAGTTTTAATGTAATTTCCGCTTGTAAACAGGGTTCATTTGAGGAATTTGTCGATAACGGGTTCGATTTCAACCCTTTATTTGTGACGGATATAGGATTTGATACTCGTGACGAAGCGTTTGATTGGGCCCAAAAGATAGCGTTTGCTAATGGGTTTGCATTGGTGAAAGCAACTAATGGAGCGAAAAACCGTAGCGAACCCGACTTGTTATCTTCATATTTGCGTTGTTCTAGGTACGGGAGGCCACCGGGAGAGTATGATCCCGATAATCCTAGGAAACAATCCGGTTCACCTAAATGTGATTGCAAATTTCGTATTCGAGCCGTGCAAAACAAGTTTCGGGGATTCGAGGATAAACCCACGATACTTTGGAACATTGTGGTTGCCGTTGGTTTTGGGAAGCACAACCACAAGTTGGTAAAGTACAAGGATGGACATAGGCATTTTGCGGGTTTAACTGAAGAAGAGAAAGAGTATGTGAAACAACAAATCCGGGCCTCGATTCCCCCGAGAGATATTAAAAACGGTCTTCATCAAAGAACCCCGGAAAAACCGCAACCCTCAAGCACCCAAATATATAGTGAGACAACCAAGCTGAGGCGTGAAATGAGAGGGAATCGAAATCCCGCTCAACAAATGTTGTCCTTAGCTGTAGAAGGGAAATATGTGCATTGGCATGAGAAGAATCCCGAGACATGTGAGCTTTCTCATGTTTTCATGTCTCATCCGGAAGCCGTGAAGCTGTTTCGTACCTATCCACATGTTGTGCTTATTGATTCGACATACAAGACCAATGTGTACAAGATGACACTCGTTGAGCTTGTTGGTGTCACACCATGTGGATCTTCATTCTTGATTGCTTGTGTATTGATTCCTTCTGAGTCGGAAGATGGGTACAAATGGTTATTGAAGAAGTTGGGAATGCTTCTCGAGTTCACCGAAGCATCTATTTCAGCGTTTGTCACTGATCGGGAGTTGGGTTTGATCGCGGCTCTACGGTCCGTCTATCCTCTTACACCTCACTTGTTGTGTCGTTGGCACTTGAACCGTGCTGTTGAGAGCAAAGCACAATCGTGGTCAAAGCATGAGTGGCGCACAAAGCAAATCATGTGCAATGAAGAGCATGGTTGGAATGGAGTGATAAATGCTACTACCAAGGAAGAGTACGAGTTGCGTTGGGCCGCCTTTTGTAAAAATTGGAAGGTAGTGGCGACTTATGCGGCAAAAACATGGGGCCCGTACTCAACAGGGTTCATATTATGCTACACGAACCGGTATTTCCATCTTGGAAACACGGCTACTTCCCGGGTGGAGTCCTCTCATTCTCTTTTGAAGGCTTGGTTGAAAAGTTCTAGCCTAACCCTTGATACTATGTGGTCCCGTATTCATTCTATGCTTGAAGGACAACACTCCAAAATAAGAAAAGAGCTCGAGGAGTCAAGAAGTAAACCTCGTCATACATCTCATTTGTTTTCTTTGTTGAAAGGAAAGGTGTCCTTAAAAGCCATCGGGATTATGGAAAATGAAACTAAGAGGGGAATTGAGTTAGGGATCGGGTTGGTAAATGGATGCGGTTGTGCTTTAAGAACTACTCATGGCTTACCTTGTGCTTGTCTCTTGGTTGGTTTGAAAAACAATGATGAGAGAGTTCACCTTGATCAAGTTCATTCATTTTGGAGGACATTGGAGTATGGCAATGATGACACAATGCCGAAAAACGATAATGATGCCTTTGAAGAGCTCGTCAATGAAATGAGGAGTAGTGATCCGGCAAGTAAGAGATCTTTTATTGAGAAGATGCGCACCTTTCTTCATCCGGAAGACGAGTACGTATTGCCACCCCCTGTTAGAGAAAACCCCAAAGGTCGACCAAGAGGATCTACTACTAGGAACAAGTCATTTTTTGAACATGTAAAGAGGAAGTTTGGGACACCTGGTTCAGATGGATCGACGACCACTCAACAAACAACAGTTGGTGATTTTGATGAGGTGAGGGTCGGTGCACCTTTGGAATTGGCTTACACTAGGGGTCCTTTGTCAAGCTGGAATAAAAGATGGGGGGTCCCGGAGGAGATGTGGTGTTTTTTTGATGGTTGGGTGGATGTAGGTGATGATGGTCATTGTGGTTTTCGAGTATTGTCTCATGCTGTCCGGGGTCGAGAAACTGACCATCTAGTGATGCGAGAATGGTGTGCTCGAGAGATTAGGGGTTTTGAGGTGTACAAGGATTATTTTGATGCGACCTACGTCACAAATAATGGTTTTACTATGTTTGACAACACTTTGAGGCGCATTGAATTTTCCAACAACACCGGTTGTGGTCAAGAACATTGGATGCATGACGTTCATCTGTATGTTTTCGCATCGTTGTTTAACTGGGCAATTTGTGTCATAGGTAAGGCCCCGTCTAGTCCGAGTACATGGCAATGTAGTACATTTTTGCCTTTAAGAAGTTGTCCTCAAAGTCCGGTCCCATATGGTGTTTTGTGGATTTTAAATCACCACCAACATTGGATGCGGTTGCATTGTAGTGGACCACCTCAAGAAGTTCCAATGCCTCCAATAGAGATGACTTGGGCGGGGTATAGAGAACAAAATGTTGCACACTATGAAGATTTGTACAAGACAAATTTCGAAAACTGGCACACATGTATGGGAACGACACCTAGAGTGCGTCGCACAAGAAGGGATAAGTCTTGATTGTTGTACTTGTGTAATTGATGGATATTTATGTATTATTTTTTCTTCTTTTATCTCAATTTATTTTTGATTAAATAAAATTGACAATACTCGAATAAAGCTGGCATACATTAATAAAGCTGACATACATTAATAAAGTACTGGAATAAAGGTCACATAAGTTAAAGTCTTAAAATTACATTACATAGAAGAAACGATTAAAATACCCATGCTGCAAACCAAATCATCATCACCACAATTTTTCATCAAACACATGCAGTCGGTTTTAGTAAGACTAATCAGTGGAGTAATCTATGGATGAATATTCCTTTGGCTTGAATAACTCCTCCTCCATGTAGCCGGTGTAAATGTGGTATATAAAAATTGGCTTGGGCGGGCCATGGAATATCTGACCATCACCCTGATAACCCTCCATAAGCTGATGCAGTGTCATGGACGGAATGATGGTTTCACATCTTTTGAAAAATTCAATCAACTCCGCCTCGATCCTCTTTAGTTCATCCCTTTTCAGAAGGACAGATTCTAAACAACATAAAATGGTAACAACTAATTACTCAAAACAAACAAATGATATAATTAAAGTTTGAAATTAAAGTTGACAGAAATTTTACCTTTTGTTATATTCATTTCAGGAATATGAGGGTAATTTGTTTTATAGGGAGTACCCATCATTTGTGGTAGTGATACGAGATTAGGTTCATAACGGTTCATGAAATCACAAATGATATTATTATTAAACACGATTAGTAAACGGCGAAATATGGAAGGAAACTCATTAACAATTTGTTGGGTAAAGGGTTTATATAGAGGAAATGCTAGGGTTTTCATGTTGTGGCCATTACATAATTCAAAACATAAACTAATAATAATAAAAATAAAAGTACCATTACATAATTCAAACATAAAATAATCTAAAATAATCCGTAGAAACACAATACAACAAATAAAACATAACTAAATAATCAAACGTCGTCATGTCTTACATCATCGTCGTCGTCGTCCTCCGGGTTCCTGAAGTAGTTGGCCATATCTGTAACCAACCGCTGAACACACGATGTCATCGCCTGCTGAGTAGGCTGTCTGTAGATAAGTGAGAACCTCCATGCAAGAGCTCTGCCGAACTCCGGCTCATCCAAAAGAGGCACCGTAGAAAACTTGGTACGACGGCCAGGAGGAAAGAAATACGGGTGGGAGGACTTCGTGTACCATGTCATGTAACGATCGACCGTGTCAAACGGCATCACGACCGGGTGTGAACGGTCTCTCAAAACAATCCGAGCCTCTGGGAGCCCCCACTCCGAATCAGGATACTCCCCATAATACAACCTATAACCCGACTTCGGTGAAGGCGGACGATGCTCAACAGCTGGAGTAATCATAGCGGTCGGGATAGGCTGGACATACCCAAACTGACGCAAAAAACGGTCAGGCTGATATGGCTCTACTACATCAAGAAATCTAATCAACCCCGAATAAAGCGATGTCCTACAAGACCGATGTGAACCAACACCGTAAGGGGTCCAACGGATATGCTCCGCCCTAAGCCCGTCTAGCCTCTGACGGTGCTCATCTAGAATCTTCTCCTCCCCCTTAAACCTAGGAACCCGTGACCAAGCCTCCACCAATGGTCTACCCTCAACATAGTATCCTGCATGAGGTCGGAAATGGGGAAAATACTCATATATCCAAGCCTGGAGCAACGGCAAACAACCGCTAAGCCCACGAGCATCTCTCCGCGACGCCATACCCAACTGACGGTACAAGTACGCCAATGTCGCAGCCCCCCAAGCATACTCACCAAAACTATCCAAGTCATCAAACAAATGAAGCATCCGGGCCACTACCCTATCACTAGACTTGTCCGTGAACAATGTCTGTCCAACCAACAACATCAAGTACGCCCTCAACGACTCATCATGGCGACCCGTCTCCACAACCTCCCTCAACTTCTGAGTCGACAACCCACCACTCCTATAATATGGTGGCTCGACATCCTGAAAAGCCAGCCCAAATAAAGTAGCCATCTTCTCCCTCAAGCCTGCATCATCCCTCGTGCTACCCTCCTCCTGCTCCACCATACCCTCCACAAAAACCCTAACGCCACTCACCTTTATCCCTAGAATACGCTGAACATCATGTAATAAGATAGTGATCTCTCCAAAAGGCATATGGAAACTGTTAGTATCCGGCTGCCACCTCTCTACAAATGCACTACATAGATTTTCATCTATGCCGGTGGTCACACAACTCATCAAAACACCAAGCCCACTCTCACTAACTCTCCGGGCAACCAGCTCCGGCACCTTCATCCCGTTCATAGCCTCCATACAACCGGGCCTCTCGTAACACTTGAGCCACGTTCTCGCCGGCTTGGCCTCCGTCCAACTCTTATAAGCCACGTGCCCACCAAAACTACGTAAGACGTTGAGGTGAACCGGTCCTCCCTCAACCACGCCACTAAGACGCCAAGACAAATCCCTCTTCGTCTTCTTCCTCCCTGTGCTAGATGAACCCTGACTAACCGGCACATATCGTCCTCTACCAACCTCTACAAAACACTCGTCATCGGGCTGCTCTGCTGCCTCCTCCGACTCAGATCCTGAACCGCCGTCAACATTATCATCATCAACGGCCCCTAACCTATAAAAAACTGACGGAAAAACTGTCTCGCTCACAGCAGGCGGGGGCGTAGGGGAAACGTCCATACCCTTTGACTGAGTAGGACGAAAGACAACTCCGGCTTGACGCACACCGGGTAAGCGCCGCTTAGATGCCGTCACTTTTCGGCCTTTTGTACGATCAGGGACCACCATAATGTTTTTTTCTTTATCCATCTGCATATAAAATAATACAACATTATAGACAATCGACCAAAAAAAATAAACTCATTACAAACAACATTTCAAATAACGAAAATAAAACCGATCATAAAAATATAAACATATATGATAATAATCATTTTACACGAATATGATAAAAATCATCGTCAACATTCAAAACCATCGTAAACATATAAACATATTTGATAATAATAAACATATAAACCGATTATAATTTTACATATGATAATAATCATCGTCAACATTCAAAACCATCGAAAACAACGCAATAACAGAAAATCGAAGGCATGTTGCACGTTGGTCACTAGGACCAACGTCTGGGCTGGACGTTGGTCACTAGCACCAACGTCTACCCTGGACCTTGGTGCTAGTGACCAACGTCCAGCCCAGACGTTGGTCCTAGTGACCAACGTCCAATTTCTCGTCTTTTTTCAATACCACCAACAAAAACCGTCTTCCGACAACAAAAATCTAATAATCCTCTTTCACTACTTCCACAAATTTCGCCATATTACATTTCCAACATACAAAATCAACTAAAAAACCGTCTTCAACAACATAAATCAAAAAACCGTATTCAACAACTTTAATCCAAATTTCACAAATTCAAATCAATTAAACATATATACATAAACAAATTCATAACATTTAAACATATAAACCACCAAATTCAAATAAATTAAACATATTTCAATGTAAAAACGATTTCAAAAATAAAAAGAAAATAAAAACTTACCTTAGGTGGTGGCTACGGTGGTGGTGGTGGTGGCTACGGTGGTGGTGGCTACTGGTGGTGGACGATGGCGGCAGTGGGGGGTCGTGGTGGTGGTGGTGGGGTCGTGGTGGTGGTGGTTGTACGGGAGAGGGAGAGGAGAGGAGAGTGAAAGAGGTTAATTGAAGTTAGAGAAAGGAAAAGGGTAGTGACGGTCTTTTTTATGAAAAACGTCGACGATGTTTCGTAACCCGGTAATTTTACCGGTCATTTTGCTTTAATCAATCATGTCTAGACTCTAGACTTGTCGAACGAGTAGGGGGGGTTCACCCTAAATTTACGAGTCATTTTGGGTAAGGTCGTTTTACATCACAAGTCGAGATTTCCGGTTTTATGACCTAAAACTCCGGCCGTGATCCCAGCCTTTGTCCTTCCCAGTGCAACTATTGGGCTGCTTTTGAGATCAAGTTTTTACTGTTCTTCCCAAATTCACATCCCATTCAACCCTAATACATCAATTACCAATTTTTTACCCCAAATTGACTATCCTTTAATCTTCAATTTCTCCTCCACCAAATGCAATCCTAAAATTGACGTCGACGCTGACATATTTTCATATATATATATATATGCAAAAACAATACTATCAATATGATAAAATGTGACCATTTTTTATAAGAGTTACCAGAACAATATTATAATATAATGTGATCAATTTTAGCTGTAACGTTAGGAGCAACATTTTATCACTAAATGGTCGTTATTTATTACAAAATGACGACATTTTCACCGTCTTAATTCCAGACAGAAGTTTACGTCTGAAATGAGAATTTGCGATTATTCATATGATCAAATCACACTACTAATCTCTATAACATTACTATAAAATCTCAAGCATTTGAACTAAACCTAACCCATTGAGCTACACTAGGAATTCCATCATTCAAAACAAAGAGCATATAATACCCTGGTGGTGCAACATTAGGTGATGGAGGAGCTTGTACAGTTGCAGTCACCCACATATCATTACCTTCTACATTTCTACTTTTTAGCTTCAACATTCTTTGATTCATCGAATTCGAGTGAGTCGTAAATGGAGGAGCATATGCATTAAACTCGACTTCTTTTAGTTTCGATTTACTTCCTAGCCAAAACCTCACTTGGAATTCCTTTCCATACCTTACGGTTATATTCTCGTTGCTAACACCTTTTTTTAACGACGAGTAATAATAAATAGGAGTAGTACTATTGTTCGTAAAATTCCCGGTAAAATTCCCATTTTGTAGGGATATGTTACTAGGCCTTGTTTGCTGGAATCGACGGTCTGTATACTGTGGGGCGAACACTTGTAACCGTAACTCTGTAGGATACTTTACCTTATGGTAAGTGTACCTCTCATTTTGATTACCTCCCGCGACTAAAACTCGTCCATCAGGGAGAAGTATTGCCGAGGAATGATACATTCTAGCTACACCACTAGCCCTAAGCACTGAAAACCGCTCGCCAATCGGCTTTTCAGGCTGGTATAGATAAGGTGAGGTTATTGGCCTCTCTGCATTTCCCCATCCACCGGCCCCATGCTGCGCCCCATTCACAAGTAAAACATCTCCCGTCGGGAGGATCACCATGTCGGTCATAACCCGAGAACGAGGCATCTCTTCCATGGTCCACTTATGCTTATGTCCTGTGATCACCATTCTTCCACAGGTCCTAAGTCCTTCTAAATACTGTTTACGGTCTCTAGCCGCGCTGTACGCTCCTTGGGCCGAGCCACCACAAATCATGACTTCCCCCTTTTGGAACCTGTCTCGGTGGTCCCGTGGCAACAGAACCGATGATCCAGAGCCAGGGTAAGTTCTCGAACCTAGGCCGGGTATCCGTGGAAACTTCTTAACCACCCTGCCAGTCCTGTAATTAAACAGAATCGAGTCTCGATTTGCAAATATAAAAAGATGTCCAGACGGTGTTAAATGAAGAAAAGGGTATAAATTACTTCCTCCTTCAGTTTGATTATAAGTTTGATGCAAAAATGGGAGTGTAATTGCGGATTCTGTAGGTCTATTTTTCGGAACAAATTCATACGAAAACATATCTTGTCCTCCAACAACAACAACTCTATCTTGATCACCAGGAAGCAATAAACTAGAAGCATACCACCTATTTCTAGCAAGTTGTGCCCTATATAATCTCCAATCACAACTACGATCGTCACATGGTTGAAATATCCGAATCCGTTTATACCCAACATCATACCCGCCCGTTTGGAGGAGCGTTCCGTTGCTTAGGAACGACCCAGACGAGCCAAATGGGTCAGACTCGATTTTTAAAGGCCTAACTTTTTTCGTCCCTAGGTGGTACTCTACTGAGTGAGCATAACATGTTGAGTCCTGTAAATCGGATGGACGGTTGGCGTGGCACTCGGGTCCATGAGACCGGTGGCGAAGACGGTATCCAGACGGTCCGGTCCCGGTCTGGTCGAATATTAGGACTGTATTCTTATGGGTTAATGCCATATGCATGGCTACTACACCTACATTTCTCCTAATGAGCTTCCATTCTCCTGATTTTCCTATAAATGTAGTGTTTGTGTTTATACTAATAATGCAATAATTCTGAAGTAATAAAAAAATTACAGTGATTAGTGCAAAAAATTTAATGCTTAAGTTTCTTTTGTAATCCATGGAAAATGGAAGTAAAAAATTTAATTTTTTTTTACAGTGTTGTGAAGTGAATTATGATGTCTTGGTTAAGTGATTATTAGTTAGTATAGGATTCTTATACCAGGAAATAATAATAATGCAATAAAATTGGAGTTGCAGTCTTTTTGTGGGATGTTTAAGCTCAAATTTTGGGACACAAAACACATGATCTTTTGTCAAATCCTGAAGATTAGTGCCTTAACCTTAAGGATGTAGCATTAATAAATTATAGGTTGTTTGTTTTATAAAAAGCATGGAGTTGGTAGCTTATTATAAGGCGTTAAGCAAGCTCCTAATAGCAAAGACACTGTTATTCGGCTATCAAGTCGGGTAGTTGGTCTTGCATAAAACCGTTTTAATTTAAGACCTCTCAATCGTGCTTTTATTTCACCTCTATTTGAATCGGGTGTGAGAGTCGCCTCAGAATTAATACAAGACCTCTCAAATGCGTTACCTCAAGCGGGATGATCACCGGAAGGGCATGGTCACCCTGACCCAGACCGGCCCATGTGAGGGAGCAGACTGGGCCCGAGCCAGCATGTGTTACCTTAAGCTTGGCCAGGACCGGCCTACAAGGCCCAGGCCCAGGCCCAGGACCGCAAAACTGAAGCATGTGCCCGACTCGAATGATAACCCGGACAGGGATCGGCTAGGAGAATAGCTGAATAGGAGGTAAGCTGGCGGGTTGGTCAAAATTCAGCCAAGCCACATGCCGACTGGTTCAACCCGCACCTATACTTACGACTCTTTTAACACATAAATAATCTAGGGACTAGGGAAGCCATGAATTCAAATATAAATTTATAATTCTACCCACTTATTAGAGATGAGTTTTAACACAAAAATACTCATTTAAAAAGTTGTTCGGTACTTAATATAACTCAAGCAAGTCGTACCAAAATATATTCGACATTTCGATATACTCAAACACTCAAAGGCAACTCGACCCAATCTGACCGAACTCCGAAGACAATTACACTCTTTATGTTCGTTATTTTTGTAACTTTTTTTTATTTTCACGACACTAATTTAATCAAAGATAAATAAATAAAGAAATCGGACACATTATCTCAATCATTCGACCAAAACTCCAAAGTGATGACTTTTTGGTAACAAAATAAACAAATTAAAAGTGGAAAGTGGATAATTCTCAGTAAAAGCTTGCCAACAATGGAGGCAATTGGACTATCAATTTTCCCCAAACCCACAATTTCACCTTCAAATTACTCAAAATGCACTTCAATATATTCCCCAATTGCATACACCTTCAAATTACCCGATTCCTTCAATGCCCAATTTAACCCACTTCGTAAAACTCAGGTATCTTCATTAAATTCCAATTTTTCTGCTTAAAGAACCTATTTTTTTTAATGGGTTTTCATTTTTTGTGACATTTTAGTGAATTTTATGAATTGGGCATTGTATCTATAATTTTTCTTCTTTTTTGGGTGTTTTTGTTGTAGAATTGGAGAGTAGTTAGAATGCAAGTTGTTGGAGAAGAGTATGAACTTAAGCAAATGAAGGACATGGCTGCTGCAAGAAAAAGATGGGAGGCTTTGGTAAATGTTTCCCCCTTTTTTTTTAATCATTATATTAAAATTATGTTGTTAACACTGGGTAAAACTGCGTACATTCGACCCACTTAAGGGGTAAATAGTGCAATGTTGTAATGTTGTTGTGTTGAAGCTACATTTTCTTGATGGTGTGTTATGATGAAGTTTTAATTGTCAGATATTCTGATGGTATTATAATATAAGTGGGTGTTCTATTTTGGTTAGAAGTGAGTGTGTACTTTGAAGGTGTACTCCCTAGTCCCTCCTATTCTTTACATTTGCTTATAGTGCGGATTTTTAGGACCTCACATGCATGTGACTTTTAAAGGGTATTTATATGTTGTGTTAAGACCGTTAACCATACATATAGACCCAAAAAATGAGACGTAAAGAATATGTTGAACATATTGAAAAAGGATAATGTAAAGAATATGATGAATGAGAGATTCTGAGGGAGTATAAAATAGGGAAATAACGATAGTTTTGAGTTTGAATATGAATTTGCTAGTGTTATGTTAGCTTATTTAGATTTTCGGTTTCAAATGTTGTTTATTTGGCTATTGCATTGTAGTATTCAGTAATGACTCAGTGTCACATAATTTGCAGCTAGTACCGAAATGGGAACCAGATTTGGGATTGAGATTTTGTAAGCTTAGATATGTAGAATGTGTTAGGGGAGGTTGTAAATGAGGGAATTCTGCAAACTGACAGTATTATGTAGCATAGCATTACTCTTTTAGAATGCAGTAGTATATCAACATACCATATAAAAGACGGACTTGCATGCGAGACCAACACATTATGTCATTTATGCATATAATTAAATGAGGATTGCATGATGATTTGACTGTCTCATCGAAGATTCAATGTTGGATGTGCATACTGACATAGAGATGATCTGATGGTTATTTTGCATGGAAATTTGAACTTTCTTTGATATGTGATAGTCTGCATTGTGGAAGCTAGTATGAAGCTTGTAGCTGTGACTCCTGTGAGACTTGAGGGTGAGAACTTTATTTTTCCCCTCAGGCTTTAAAACTCTTTTCTACAGGTAAGATCGGGAAAAGTTAAAGCCTTAACGCCAAGGGAGGCTGGGTATGCAATCCAACTGTCTTCAAAGACTCTGCTTGATGTTCGTCCTGAATCGGAACGTAATAAGGTGATTTTTAGTATAGTTTTAACAACTTGTCATGAAAATAACTCAAATTCTTTGTGGTATTTATATAAACAGCTTTCTTGTTACAATTTTTTGTTTTTTTTTTCTGTATACAAAATAAAAGGGTAAATTTCTTAGATTTATCTAAGTTTTTCAGCTTTCATATGAATTTGATGGCATGCTTTCGGTATTTAAAGCTCAATCATCCTCCTTAGTTGCTGCAAATGTCATTAACTATGTCTATTTTGATTTGTAGGCATGGGTGAAGGGTTCAGCCTGGATACCAATTTTTGATGTTGAGAATGGCCTTGATATTGGAAGTCTCTCGAAAAAGGCGTCAAATTTCATGATGGGTACTTTCCTTCTTGTTGATTACTTGTACACACTCCACATTTAACATATTAAATGCTTTATCCATACATTTGGAAACTTTCTGAAAGCAATATGCTACTGCAGCAAGTTTTTTTTGAAACATGATAAAAAAAACATGAATTTGTATATTCTTTTGATCTTTCTTTGAGTGACTCGTAGTTTGCTCTGAGAAAAGACACGTTTGTCAAGTATTTAGAGTTTCAGACAGGCTATTTATTCCTTCGGCATCTTTTTGTATTTTGTGTAGGAGGATGGTGGAGCGGTGTACCTACTCTCTCCTATAATAAGTACATCTCTAGCCATGCCCCGTCAACTTTACTTAATACCCTGTTTCCTTATTGTAATGGAGCACGGCTAATTAATTTTCTGCTTTCCTTTTATCTTTTTAGCCAGTTCATATCCAAGGTTGCGGAGAAATTCCCAAAAGATACAGACCTTATCGTTGCATGCCAGAAGGGTTTAAGGTATAACCAGTATCTAATGTTTTTAAGATATAAACCACTTAGATTACCATGTTAGTTTACTTCAATCCAACAGCAATGTTTTTTTTTGTGTCTATCCCTAAAATTCACCTCTGTTAATCCTTAGAATAGACTAAATTGCAAATGCCTTTATGGAAAATTATGGATATACCTCCCTGCATTAGAGTAGTATGCTGTAATCGGAGTTATCAATGCCTTGAACTCTCTCCAGTCTGTACTGTCTATGTCGATGACTATTCTGTGATTTGAAGGTTTGGCACTACTTTGGCGGTATAGCAAATATCAGTTTTTCAATTAACAAGGTCTCTTTTGTAATAACTAAACGGTGCTATAGTTACCCATAGGTATGTTAAATTTGTCCGGCTATGCTATTATCCTGAATATGCACAAGCTACTAGATGAAGCATTGATCTAAATCCACTGAAATCATACTATTATGTCATATATTTGAAATTATGAGCTTTTCCCTCTTCTATACCTTCACACCATTGAAGATAATTGTGTCAGATCGTTGGCTGCTTGTGAGCTTCTTTGTAATGCTGGCTATGAAAATGTCTTCTGGGTTCAAGGGGGGCTAGAAGCAGCGGACGAAAAGGTACTTGTTGTTTTAGTACAAAAGTGACAAATGTTTATACTTTCTTGTCCCACTCTACCTTATAAGGAGCCTGACCAGTGGTATTTGACTAAACTTTTAGGATTTCGAGAGAGAAGGCCCTCAGCCCTTTAAATTTGCTGGAATTGGAGGCCTCTCTGAGTTTCTCGGGTAACTATTTTATCTAAACAATGCGCTGCGATCATATTTGTGCTCGGAAAACATTTTATTTTTGTTAATTTCAATTTCATATCAGTTGGACTGACCAGCAAAGAGCTGCTGCTGCTAAAGAAGGATGGCAATATCGATTAGTCTTCTCTGCACGTCTGGTACGCGCACAAGCAAGTTATTCTAATGATAGTGTGTCTTGTATGAGAAGGTTTCACATCTAAGACCTGCACTCATCCTTGTGTGCTCATCATTTCGTGTGTTCATCATTTCGTCATTAAGTTATTGGATTGATGATCTCACAAGACTTTTTCATACTTCCTCTGTTTCATTAGGTTATTTCCGTTTGCTAAAAAAAACTCTCACGGGAAAAAAAAAAGATAAAAGCAAATGTAAGGAACATGATGAGATAGAGGGAGTAAAAGTTTTTATTTTGTACTTGAGGACTTGAGGCTGTTATCTACTTGTTCCGTCTTATAAAATGAAGCATCTCTCTCTTGCTCTCTCCTGTTGCAGATCGGATTGATTGTTGCCGCAGATGCTTTGTTTCTTGCTGCTCAGCAAGTCTTCAAGAAATAAAGTCTTGGTGATGTCTGTGCTATTAAAGTCACTCGCTGGCCATTCGAAGCGATGACAAATTTCTGGTTTCATTCAGAAGCTAAGCATTTTCATGCCAATCACATACTCCAGATATTTGTATGTAACCATGTATCATATGGCGACTGGAATTTTGTAGCTAGATGTAGGATAGAGACTGAAGTAATGAACCGTCATTGTATGAATTATTGCTTGCTTATAATGCAATGATCGATCTGTTTGTCTTTTTCATGAATTCCTAAGCTATGACCACAAAATGTACGTGTATATGATGTAGAGGTGTTTGCTCATTGACGTGGTGTTATGAGCCTTTCAACTGTTTGAACCATGATGATACAAGGCACGTAATGGTATGTTTTAGGGTATTGCTATACTTGAATAGTTGAAGCTACAGTTAGATCCAAGTTGTCTATTTCAGCATGCAGGGAAGCTCGCAGCTAACGCTGCAGATAAGTAACAGAAGAAAGAGCTCTGCTAAGTACTATCAATGCTCCGAAGCTAATCTCTTGATTTCTTTCTGCCTTCAATGGTAACATATGCGAACTTTGAAAGCAACTGCTCTATTGACAAATCTTTGCGTGAGCGTATGCTTTTAAATATTTTTAGTATTAGTATTCTTATGCTCCTACTGGATTATGGCAAGAATATCACAAGCTACTGATAGTTCAATTGAAGGCAGAGAAGAATATTTAGATAAAGGTAATGTTATTTGCTAATTGCTATTGATACTACAGGTTTGTAATACATGCAACCGTACAAACAGTCTCTTGATATTCATTTACCGGGATTTACCGGAGTTGCGACAGCAAGAAGAGGAGTCTTCCTATGCACGGTAAGTCCAGTGCACTCATTGGTGTCTAAAGACTTACCTTCTGCTCCACCAGGCAATGTCCAATCGAACTTATGGACGAGGTTTGCTAATACTAGCTCAATATTTGCAGCGGCAAATGTTATTCCAGGGCATATTCTTCTACCTGCTCCGAATGGAATTAACTCAAAGTCCTGCCCTTTGTAGTCTATTGGACAATTCAAAAACCTGTCTGGAAAAAATTTCTCAGGGTCATCCCAGGAAGCAGAATTTCTTTGGATTGCCCATGCATTGATAATGACTAAAGTTCCCGATGGAATATCATAGCCGTTAATTTTGGCATCTTGTGTAGACAACCGGGGTACCAACAAAGGAATAGGAGGATGCAGTCGAAGTGTCTCCTTGATTACTGCTTTCAAGTACTTCATCTGCTCAAGATCGTCTTCAGTTACATATGATCTTGCTCCGGTAGTTTCTCTCACCTCATTCTTCAATTCTTCCATCACCATGTTATGTCTTAACAACTCAGTCATAGCCCATTCCAGGACTGCATACGTTGTGTCAGTTCCAGCAGAAATTACGTCCTGCATGAATCAATAATAAGATGTACATTTTCTATTTCTAGCTTTTGAGTATAAAGATGCACATTTTGCTACTAAATTGGCATGAACGTGTATTTGCAGTACCTATGTGGATTTTGCACAAATTGCAAATTCAAGCTGGTTACTTCTCATGCATCTAAGAACCTAATTCACATGTTTGGCCAAGAGTTTAACTGCGGAGTAAAATGTATGGAAGAAGATGCATCATTCGGGTCGACTCGGGTCATTCTGGACCAGGTTATTTTTGTGCAGGACGGATTCAGGTTAATAATTTTGGATCAGGTCAACATCGAGTCTAGCACAATATGGTCCATCTAGGGGCCTGATTGGAGTGTTTTGAGTTATTTACTTTGGTCTACCTGGGGTTCTCGGATAAGATTATTCGGGTAAGGTAATTCGGTACAGGTAAAAGGTAGGGGCTGGGGGAAACCGATAGAGAAAACGCAGTAGAGAGATGAAACCGTACCAGTATGATAGCTTTGATGCTGTCTCTTTCAACAGGAAAGCCAATTGTCTCATCTTCTTGGACATCAAGTAAAACTTCTACAAAGTCCTTTACGTTCTTACATTTCCCGCTATTACGATCATCCTCGTGCTCTTTAAGGACCCCTTCCAGAAACTCATCATATTCTTTAGCAACCTTATCAAGCTTAGCATCCCATCCATCAAGTTTATCAGTCCAGCTTAAGAAAGGAATACAATCCCCAACTCTAAACATGCCTAGCATCTCCTCAAACTCCTTTAAAAGCCTCCTAAACTCGGCACCGCCTTCTCTTTCACTGTATTTCCTTCCGGATGCCACCCTACATATGACGTTACACGTTAAAGTCATAACCATATCACTGAAGTTCACTGGTGTCGATGATGATTTTTCAATTTGTTCCATCAGAAGTACCATCTCTTCTTCTCTTACGCTACGAAACGATAAAACCCTTTTGGTATTCAAGAGCTGAAGAACACAAATACTCTTCATTTGCCTCCAATATTCACCATACGGTGCCGTTGCAACGTTCCTGCAGTTATACAGAAGCTTTTTGGCTGTTTTATTTGCTGCCCTGCTTGAGAATTTAGCATCATGTGTTTTCATTATCTCACTAGCGGCTTTTGCAGATGATACGACAAGAATCGGTGTTTGTCCGAGATGAACCATCATCAGCTCGCCATATCTTTCAGAAAGGGATCTAAGTGCGCGATGCGGGCACGTCCCAAGTTGATAGAGGTTGCCTAAAATCGGGAGCTTTGGTGGTGACGGAGGCAAGTTTTTGTCGGAACGAGATTTTGTATAAAAAACCCATTTGTACAGAAGATATATGAAGATGATCAATGGAAAAACTGTCAAAGGTTGCAAACAGAGTAATCTCAGCTGTTCAAAACCAGGTATCATCATTTTTGTTTGGAGAGAAGAGTTTGTTTTGATGATCTTTGTTCCTCCTTTTTTGCATACAAAAGTCTTGAATGTCTGCAGTCTGCACTCTGCACTGATTATCCAAGAATTATTAAAAAAAAAAAAAGCTTAGTGACTGTTATGCTAGTTTGTCACCATTCACATTAATTAAATATCAAATATGATGTCATTGTCCATGGATTTTTGTGGATGTAATTATTTTAAATATTTCATAATGTTCCTCTTGTTCATAAAACTCGTCTTTTACGATAAAACTTAGCGGCATACAGTGAAGGAAGATAACTATGGAAAACACATGACTTGTGCAATATAATAATAAGCATCGACTAAATTACTAAAATACATAAAACAATATATTTAATTTTTTTTATTCCATATAAATTTAAAGTCATAATATAGTGAGGCCTTGACTTCGTTGAAAATGCAATCGAAAATGAAAAGATACACTCGTAAAACGACACAACTTAAAAACAATCAAAAATAAAGACATTCTTTTAGGTATGAGAAACACAACTCCGCTCTGAGTGTTTTTTCTCCTTACTGCTAAAAATAAGGAGTCGGAATGGCCATAAGAGGATCTCGCCTGTAGACTGCTGTCCCGAAAGTTTCTGCCATGAAAGAATCTCCTTGCATCTCACTAGGCACCTCCCAGTCGAACATGCCAGCAAGATTCGCTAATATCAGCTCAGCTTGCATGGTCGCAAATGCCATACCTGGGCAACCTCGTCTTCCTGCTCCAAAAGGAATAAGCTCAAAGTTATTTCCTTTCATGTCTATTGTAGAGTTCAGAAACCTCTCCGGCCGGAACTCCTCTGGTTCGTCCCATAAAGCCGGTTGCCTCTGTATGGCCCACGCATTGATGATAACTTGTGTCCCTGCAGCAATGTCGTATTTCTGGACTTTAACATCTTTAGACGCTTCTCGAAATAGCAAAAGAGGGGCTGAAGGGTGTAGCCTTGCTGCCTCCTTGATTACAGCTTTTAGAAATGTCATGTTCTTTAGATCATTCTCGTCAATAATTGTTTTGCCTTTGACATATCCCCTCACTTCGTCTTGCAGTTGTTTCATGATTTGAGGATGCTTAAGCAGCTCCGACATTGTCCATTCTATTAGTGTTGCAGTTGGCTCTATTCCTCCAACAAGCATGTCCTGTACAGGTAAAATGCTAGTTATGCGACAACTTGAACCATGAGTTTTACACTACTTCGTTTTTCTTACGACAAATATAAATCTGGTACTTTGGCAAACTGATCGGTAACTTTCTGTTTCTACTTCAGACTTTATTGAACTGTAACTACTTTACAAGCTGAAAGTAACGAGCGAAAATCAGAAGCTATCGTAGTTGATGTTTCTAATGCTTCATTGGGTAAGATCCTGATCATTCTACTACATCTAAATTTCTACTGGAATTTTATATAGAGTGATAGCACAAAAAAAAACTTATCTAAAGCATCTTAGATGAACAGTATATGGAATCGTGTCCTGAATCGAAAATGAAATTCAAGAATAAATTGATAGACGGCAATTTCTGGATGTTCATACGAAGAATTATAATATTTTGAATCCTCAATTATCGATTCTTCTCCCTTTTTTCTGCTGTACGATTATGGTCAGCTAGGGCTCTGACTTCTAAATCTTATGCTTCGGCTCAGAAGAGATTAATTACCTGCCTTCATCTAGGGCTTTTGAGTATTTTGCCACATTTGCGAGTTACGACACAACCGATGTTAGGATATGACCACACTGGTATCAATTTTTTTGTTGTAATAGTGCAGCATGGCCGAGTTATAAGGGTTTTCAAGGTTAATTTGACCATATATACAGGAGGTATCTTCCTGGCACAATATTTGAGGTCTAGTTACGATTAAGGATTTCGAGATAACATATTTGTGTGGAACAGAAAAACTGTAGCGAATATCGTGCATTTAACAAATTGACCGGAACAGAAAACTCCTAGTAAATACCGTGCATTTAATAAATTGAGTGGAATAGAAAAACCGATGTGTTTAGAATGTGATTATGTAAACAGAAAAATAATTCGAAATAGTGAAAAGGGTAACTTACTATGAGAATTGCTTTCACATTATCCCTTCCAAGGGATGGATTAGACCTCTGAAAATCGAGCACAACGTCTACCAGGTCCTGAACTTCGGCCTCTCCCTCGTCCACAATCTGACTTTGTGTTTTTCGTCGATCAATATGCTCCTGGACTATCTTGTCAAGAAATTCATCAATCGCTTTTGCAACTCTAGTGGCCTTACTCACCAAACCAGTCACCTGATCGATCCAACTCAACCAAGGGATGAACCTTCCGACACTAAAGCGTCCAAGTGCCCCAACAAAATCATTCATTAGCTCCTTAATGTTTCCGCACCCTTCCTCCCCATTATATTTTCTTCCAAAGGCTGCCCTCGACACCACATTATTTGCTAAGCTTGCAAAAGTGTCGGTCAAATTCACTGGCACAAACGGTGCTGTTTTCCTGATGCCTTCAACAATTAGAGAAACTTCTTCTTCTCTGATTTTCCTAAAGGATTGAACCTTTTTGTTGCTTAACATATGCGTTACGCACAAGCTCTTGATCTGCCTCCAATACTCTCTATACTTGCCAAAAGCAATGTCCATACCATCATAGAAGAGAATGGAAGAAACCCGAGATTCAGGCCTGTTTACAAAGACAATGTCGTGGGTTTTCATAATTGCCTCAGCTGCATTAGCAGACGATATGACAAGTGTAGGTTTGCTGCCTAAGTGAAGCAGCATGAGGTCTCCATATTTCCTCGATAACGACCCCAATGACCGATGAGGCAGGGCACCCAACTGGTGAAGGTTGCCTACAATGGGTAGTTTTCGCGGAGACGAAAATTGGTTCTTGGTATATAGCAATTGATATAGTATGATTATGAAGCAAAGGAAGGGAAAAATAGCTATGGGATGGAATGCAAATTTTTCGAAGAGCTGAACAAAAACAGTAGACATTTTTCGAGTTTGCTTCTCTTACACTGTCAAAAGCTCCAAGTGACTGCTATACTTATAGAAACCTACCAACGTCGCTACTTTCGGGATAAAGAAAGAACTAGTTTTTTTTTAATGAAATTAATAAGATAAATTCTGAATCTCGACCCCTTCCGAGCTGTCTATGAATAAATAATTACTACATACTTTAAATATATACTCATATCTATTGTAATTTGTAATAATATTTTAATTAGTTGATTTGTAATGGTTACTCATTTCATGTTCTAAGCTAAAGTTAAGTTTGAAATGGATCAGATTTCTTAGGACTCCATACTTCTTTGGAGTATACTCGCAACGAAGAAATTACTCCGTACTTATTATTGTGAACGGTAGACACTGAATCACCATGGATGTACTTTTGAAGGTTAGCCACATCCCCACTCTTGAATTTTCACAAGAAAACCAACTCACTCAAAAGTATTTTTCCATCTAAAACTTCGAATTTTAAAATTCTTAGGGGAATTTTGTGTTGTACGAGTTTTTTAGTTTTCTTAGTTGTATCTTTACCTTTTTGACTATACTTTCTTCTATACCGTAACCTTATTGATTGTCTCTATTAACTTAATAACTTCGTTTTGGTAGTTGATCTATTTATCTACTCATTGACCTAGTCAATCCCCATTAACCCGCTTATTTAAACATTATACTACCCAATTACTCATTAAACCACTAAATAATCTATTAACCTAACCAATAACTTATAAAACCACCATTATTATTTCGCTTAATGATTTGTGATGATTCTCATATAGGTTGGTTAGATGACGTTAATGTGTGAGAATGGAAGTTGAAGGAGAGTTGTTCAAAGAGTGAGGAAGTTAACGGAGAGTTGAAGGAGGTTATGGGGTAGTTAAACTTCGCATGGTTTAGGAGCACATTGCGAATTTTAAAAATGTAGGGGTATCACATAAAATCGAAAAACTCCGGATACAACCTATAATTTCCCAATTCTTTTACTACCTCCATTAATGTGAACTCTTTACTTTTACTTTTGCACAAAAACCGAGGATTAAAAAAAACGATTTTAAAAATGCGATGCAGAAGAAAGATTAAAAAAAAAAACGTAAACCTAGCTGTGGATTATTTTTTTAAGTTTGTAACAAGTAACGTGCCAAAAGTTTCTTAGCACATGGTTTAAGGAAGTAAAAAGCTGCGGAAGCAGTTGATAAGTCTTGCTTGAGACGACTACTATTTGTCTAAAGTTTAAGACGGCCGAGTATTATCAAGTGGTAATAATAAAGGTGATCTTTGGTGTAGTTTAGATAATAAGTGGAATGATTTGGTATGTATTTGACCCGTCATAAATTTATGACGGATATTGTCCGTTTTAAATGAGAATTTGTGTAATGAGTAATGCTTATGCCATGAGTGTTAACTGTATGAAATCCTATAAGAACCCTTCTGATCTGATAGTGACCCTCCAAATCCTCAATTGTTATGGGTTTATTTATAATTTAGCATATTTATAATATCATAATCATAGTTGTTAAGGAGTATTATTGTTTGTATCTTTAGTAATCTTATCATAGTGAAAAATATTTGGAAAAAAAGCATCTCATGTCTCTAGGATAGCTAACACTACATGTGTTCAAGCTCATTGTCTAAATTAAGAGTAGGACTTGCCTAGGAGGGTCTATAAGTTAACGTCTCTCACGATCCCCTTTTCATTTTAATATTTATTTAAATCGGTTGTGAGTACATGTTGTACATCTTAACTTACACAAATTCTCATTTGTGACGAGCGACCATCTGAAATAAGAATTTGTGGAAAGTTAATACTTCTTTCCCCTCGGTAAATAGTTATCTATTGTTTTCGGCACAAAGACCAAGAGAATAAAGATGGGTGAATTTTGACCACACAACGCACATGAAAAGTGGTACGACTATCAAAATTAGAAATAGATAACTATTAAATAATTCACCTAAAACGGAAATAAATACTTCACTTTTAGAGGAGTAATACTTGTGTTATTATCGAACCTAATTCTTTCAACAGTAACTGCGTTGGTATGTTTAGGGTAGTTGGAAAGCTTTTTTCTACGCAAATTATAGAATAACACGGTCTCACACCCTGAAACGGTCCTTTTCTGAAAAAATCAGCCATTTATTACTATTAAAGAGTGATTGTATAAGATACGTAACTTTGTATTGTTATTCACTTGCTTAATTATAATACAAATGCTAGGTTATATAGTACAATAAGATGATCCTATAATTTAGGTAACTACTAACAATAATTATACAATATATATAATATAACAAGGATATAATATGAGAATATTATGTATCCTTAATACGCCCCCGCAAGTTGGACAAGCCAGAGGATAGACCAATCTTGGATAGAAGCGAGACAAAACGTGACCGGGCTAGGGGCTTAGTGAGTGCATCAGCCAATTGATCATTTGTGTGAATGTGTTGGACTCGGATGTCATTATTGCGAACATGCTCACGGACAAAATGAAATGAGAGAGCGACATGTTTCATACGAGAGTGGAACACCAGATTTTCCGAGTAGTGAGTAGCACCCAAATTATGGCAATAGACCACAGGAACAGTGGTGCTAACAAGCCGGAGTTCGGACAGAAGAGAGCGCAGCCAAATTAGTTCGGAGGTGACATCAACAATGGCTCAAAACTCCGCTTCAGTAGAAGAGCGAGCAATAGTCTTTTGCTTGCGAGAGACCCAAGAAATGGGATTTCGACCAAGATAGACAAGGAAACCGGTTGTCGAGACATAATTATCTTTGTCACCCGCCCAGTCAGCATCACAAAAGGCATGTAAGGACATAGGGGAGTGAGAGTGCAACTGAAGGCCAAGATCACAAGTACCTTTGAGATACCGTAATAAACGTTTAAGTGCGGACCAATGACATTCTTTAGGTTCATGAAGAAATTGTGCTAACTTGTTGACGGGAAAGGCAATGTCGGGGCGGGTTAAGGCAAGATATTGAAGGGAGCCGAGGATAGCACGGTATTCGGAGTGATTGGGAATGGTAGGGCCATCGGATAGGGTGAGGTATGGGTACGGGTTTAGGGGTGTGGGTGTAGGTTTACAGTCAACGAGGTTGTAGCGGGCAAGTAGGTCGTTAACATATTTAGTTTGGGTGAGAAGGAGGCCGGAGGGGTTGGGGGTGACTTCAATGCCAAGAAAGTACGATGGTGGTCCAAGATCTTTCAAGGAGAATCGATGATTGATGTGATGGAGAAAAGCCGAGAGATGAGAGGGGGAGGATCCCGTGACGATAATGTCGTCAACATAGACTAGGAGATATAGGGAGTGTGAGGGACGAGTGAGATAGAATAAGGAGGGGTCGGAAATAGAGTTGATGAAGCCATAGGAGAGTAGATAGGTACGTAGTTCGTTAAACCACGCACGTGGAGCTTGTTTTAAGTCATAGATGGCTTTGCGGAGATGACACACATGAGACGAGGAAGAAGTGTTGGCAAAGCCGGGAGGTTGTGACATGTAGACGGTATTGGTGAGGGAGCCTTGGAGAAATGCATTGTTGACATCGAGATGCCGGAGAGACCAAGAGTTGCCAAGAGCAAGGGATAGAATAAGTCTAATGGTGGCGGGTTTGACAACGGGGCTATAAGTGGCGGTGTAATCTGTTGGAGCCAGTGTCCTCCACAGTTAGTGCAATAACATAAATAAATCTCTGTAGGTTCACAGGGTATACTTCGTATAATAATCAGTTGATTAACGTTTATCCATAACGGTTGGCTTGCTAGATAAGTTTGACGTTATTGTCATACTGATGGCGGTAATCAACTGGTCCCTAAAAGTCACACCTATTGGATGTGTTCGAGAGATATGATTATTTGAGAAAATAATTATATTGATGCCTTATAATATGACTAAAAGGTTAGTCAGTGTTTTTGACTAAACGGTTAGTCAATGTGATGATAAAAAATTATTTAATACAGATTAAATAATGTTGTTTAGCCGAATTAACAGTAATTCGCGATTAAATATAAAAGGTTATATTTAATTGTCATATATATTGCAAGCTAAATTAAATATAAACTGATATGTTGAATTAGTAAAATTGTAAATATACGGATATTTATAATTAATAATATACGGATATTAATTGCAATATATTAATAGCTAAATATGAACCGAAAATAAAGTATTATAATACTCTAAAATTTCGGCCATATGGAGGGTTTTTAGGAAAGAAAATACTTTTCCTAATTACACTAGGATACCTTGTGATAGGGGACTATATAAAGGAATTGGTTTCCCTATTTTAGGGCTTCTTGATCAACCCTAATCACAAGTTGAGCCTCCACCATCACATAATTCACAAAAAGAGAGAAAACGGTTTCTCAAGAGTTCTAGCAATCTCAAGGCATATCTTGTTCCATCTAGGGTGTTTTGATTAGGAGAATACCTATTTTGGTATTTGTTCTTAGGCCTTTATCGCAAGGACTAAAGGTTATTTCTTAATCCCTTCGTCTTATGCAATTTTGTTTATGACTATTAATCATATAAGTTAATTTTCATTATAATCCTGTCGATTTAAAGGGTTGTATACGGATACAAATCCCACAAGTGGTATCAGAGCTTTAGGGCTATGAAATTTTTTATATGATTTTCATAAAAATTTGAATTGCATAAATTTTAATAAAAAAAATTTTTCGGTGCAAATTTTTTTTGGCCGTGTGATTTTTTGTTGTTGTTCCATTCGATTATTGTATTATTATTTTAATAGGTTAAGATGATAATATGAGAATTTGTAGATGTTTAGGATTCAATACTGATTGAATTAAAACGTGAATGGATTTGGTTTGATTGTTGATGAACATCAATTTGTGCTTCATATTTTCGGTATCAATGTTTAATAATGATTAGATATTGCTAGTTTGTACCGATCTAGTTAATATAAGCAAAATCGATTTTTCATCCGTTCAATATTTTTTTTTGCCACTGTTTCGGCTGCTGTACATAATAAAAAAAAAAAAAAAAAAATTTCGTCTTTTTCTCGGCCTGCAGTGCTGTTTTTCGTTTTTTTTTTGTGTTTTTTCCGGGTTTTTCTAAAAAACCGTGACAGTTATTTAAAAAAAAAAAAAAAAAAAAAATTTTTTTTTCGTTTTTCCTGACGGTGAACAGTAACCGTACCGGGAATTTTTTTTGTTTTTTTTTGTGAAGCGGTTCACATTGATACCATATTATTTTAAAGCGGTTTAAAATAATATCGTTGTAATTCATATTAATTATGAATTTTCATTGGATTTGAATGATATCTCGTGATTAATTACGGAATTATCACGTGATTAGAATGGTGGTTTGGATAATTAATCAATTTAATTTTGCATTGTTTGATTAATTTTTAGTTGATGCTTTTATTATGTTGAATGACGCTTGAATGGTTTATTTTACGCAATTTTGTACAATCGGTTGTAATTTACTAGTGTGGCCTTAGTAGATTATGTTTTCGTAATGAAGGAAACATAGTCTTGGATGTATTATGAGATCTCGTATCTCCGCTTTGTAATTTTAATTTTCATTATTATTTTTAATTAGAATGTAAATAGGTTTACATCTGTAATTTTAAATGTATTTTGAGAAGATTCGAGACGGAGATCGGATAGCTCACTCCCGCTACATGGACCAGATGGAACATCAAGACTCGGGTCCAAGGAGGATTCCAACTTGTATTTTGTTCATTTTGGTAGTTAGGCCACACTAGGTGCTTTATTTTGCGTTTTTCTTATTTTTCTCGTTGCTTATTCACATGCTAGAATAAATTGCATCATATTCCGCCTAAACCAAACCACCTAAGATTGCATGAAAAATGATTCATATAGATTGAATGTTTATATCATGGACATACGGATGTCACTCGTCTTTAGGGCCATCACCTTAGTTTAAATCATTATCGAGTTGCTAGACATTCGTTCACTTAAATGAATTAAAGTTAAGATGATGGGACCTTCCCCTATAAATAAAATTGAGACTAGTCTTTATAGGAAAAGCTACTATGAACCCCTTCTTCGTCGGAAGTCATAATATGACCCCTTCTACGTTGGGTAAGTAGTGAGTGTTGACCTATTTTATCTCAACATTATAGTACGAGTAATATCTCGTGATTATGATGGACTATAGATAGAATTTACAGAAATTTATCGACCAGGAATTCTAAAAGTAGAATTAGCCAAGAGGTTGGCTTATCAATTTACAGAAATTGAGTCTTGGGATCATTTATATAATTCTTGAGGGAGGTCAATTGTATAAATGCACGAGTCATCTAATTAAACAGTTTTTCATTAGACACAAATTTAAAACGATGAAACTTATCATATTTATTTTCTTTTTCCACAGTCAAATATATTCAGATATAAACTGCTAATAACAAATGGCTGGCCATACTGATGACCCAATGCCAAGTGCCACGCTCGGACGTGAGACCTGGCTTAAGATCTTCATGGACAATATGAATCAGTCTACACGACTGAAGAATAACGGGTCCAACTTCGCAGATTGGGAGGCGGCATTACGGAATGCTGCCATTGCTGACGGTAAGCTCAAGTACTTGACTGAGCCACTACCGGTCGACCCAGGCCCAAATGCGAGTACCGATGATCGATTTGCTTATAGAGATTTCGTAATGGAGGCGGGTGCGATAAAGAACGTACTCATCTTTTCAATGGAATCAAATTTGCAAAGGCGATTCATTGCCCATGGTGCGAATAAGATTTTCACCACGCTCTCTAACGAGTTCTCGAAAGCTCCGAGGATCGTTAGCTATGAGCATACCTGTCGCTTCTTTGAAGCAAAACTCCAGAAGGGGCAAGCTGTTAGCCCACACATTCTCAATATGATTGAGAATGTCGAGAAACTGGAGGCACTTGGTTGCAAAATAGATGAGAAGATTATTATTGATCGCATTCTTCATTCACTTCATGATGGGTATGCCCTTTTTAGGGCCAATTACTACATGAATGACATGAATAAGAGTCTTCATCAGCTACACTCACTTCTTGTTCAGACCGAGAGTGATCTGAAATTGAGTGGGAGCGTGAAACAAGACGTTCTCATGATTGCAAACAAGGGCAAGGGTAAGGGCAAGGCACAGGCTAACCTAACGGTAGGAAAGCCGAAGTTCAAAAAGCCGGGACAAATCAAGAGTGGGCCTGGTGAGTCTAGCGGTAGCTCACAAGGCAAGACAAAGAGTGATGAAGGTAGCGTGGAGTGCCACCATTGTCACAAGATTGGGCATTGGAGGAGGAACTGCCCCGTGTACCGTGAGGACATCAAAGCAGGCCGTGTTGCTCCTGTTGGTATGTCTTCTCCTTCTTTTATTCATATGATTGAGATTAACCATGCAAGTTTCGGAACTTGGGTATTAGATACTGGTTGTGGTTCTCATCTGTGTAATCATTTGCAGGGTCTAAGAAACATCAAAACTCTCGCAAAGGGTGATGTGGACCTACGAGTGGGGAATGGAGCTAAAGTTGCTGCCGTTTCAGTGGGGACATATGTGATCCAGCTCCCGAGTGGATTTGAGTTATTGCTGAATAACTGCTACTATGTACCCAGTTTATCTAAAAACATTATTTCTGTTTCCGTACTTGTTAGAGACGGTTTTTGTTTTGTAATAAGGGATAATAGCTGTATTTTCTCGTTAAACGAAATGATTTATGGCAAAGCAGTTTCCATAAACGGAATTTATGTTTTAGATCAAAGCACAGATGTTATGCATATGAATAGTAAGAAAGCAAAGGTTGGTGACAAAGATCAAACTATTTATGGCATTGTCGTATGGGACACATAAATGAGAAACGCGTGAAGAAGCTCATTGATAATGGGACTATCTCTCCATTTGATTATGAATCATTTGGCACGTGTGAATCATGTCTCATAGGCAAAATGACTCGAATTTCCTTCAAAGGTGTTGGAATGCGCGCTGCTGACCTATTAGGACTCATACATACAGATGTGTGTGGACCTATGTCAATCAACGCTAGAGATGGCTATAGATATTTTATCACTTTCACGGACGATTTAAGTAGATATGGATATGTCTACTTAATGAAGCATAAAAGTGAGTCCTTTGAAAAGTTCAAGGAATTCCAGAATAAGGTTGAGAACCAGCTGGATAGAAAGATTAAAGCACTACGTTCGGATCGTGGTGGCGAATATCTTTCGAATGAGTTTGATCAACACCTTAAAGGCTGTGGTATAGTACTACAGTTAACTCCACCTGGAACGCCACAGTTGAATGGTGTGTCCGAACGGAGAAATCGAACATTACTAGATATGGTTCGATCCATGATGAGTCACACGGTTGTACCTGATTCATTATGGGGATACGCTCTTTTGTCAGCTACTTTAATACTGAACCGAAGTCCGTCTAAAGCTGTAGACAAGACTCCATATGAACTATGGAAGGGAACGGTCCCTAACTTGTCCTTTATTCGGGTTTGGGGCTGCGAGGCTTATGTCAAGTGGAGACCTGACGATAAGCTCGGCCCACGATCGGTCAAGACATACTTTATTGGTTATCCAAAAGGGATGTTTGGTCATTACTTTTACTCGCCTACCGAACATCGAGTTTTTGTTGCGGCTAGTGCGACGTTCTTAGAGAAAGAGTTTCTCGAGAATAGGACGAGTAATAGAACCTTCGATCTGTCGGAGATTCAAGAACCAACAACCGAGCAACCAATGGAGGAAACTGTTCCTCCATCGTCGGCTGCGGTTAATATTCCTTTGGAACCTAGAAGGTCGGGTAGAGACTCTATTCCTCCAGACAGATACATTGGTATGGTCGAAGGGAATGAGAGAGATGACGTTTTACTCCTAGAGAGAAACGAACCCGTTACCTATAAAGGTGCCATGACCTGTTCCGACTCAAAGCTATGGCTTGAAGCCATGCAATCCGAGATGGACTCTATGTACGAGAATAACGTATGGGATCTGGTTGACTTACCTGATAAGGCTCGGCCTCTTCAGTGCAAATGGCTTTATAAGATAAAGCATTCTGTAGAAGGACAACCAGATACATACAAGGCACGACTAGTGGCAAAGGGTTTCACTCAAGTGCACGGTTTGCACTATGATGAGATTTTTGCACCCGTAGTCATGCTGCGTTCCATTCGGATAATCTTAGCGATTGCCGCTTTTCATGACTTTATGAAATTTGGCAAATGGATGTGAAAACCGCCTTCTTAAACGGTTATTTGGAGGAGGAGTTGTATATGGTACAACCCGAAGGTTTCATTGATCCTAAAAAATCCTAAGAAAGTATGCAAGCTTAAGCGTTCCATCTATGGACTTAAGCAGACATCTCGGAGTTGGAATCATCGTTTCGACCAAGTGATAAAAGAGAATGGCTTCACTCGATCGGTCGAGGAACCATGTCTATATATCAAGTCGAGTGGGAGCAAGATAGTCTTCCTGATATTGTATGTAGATGACATACTCTTGATTGGGAATGACATACCTCTCTTAACTTCGGTGAAAGTTTGGTTAAAGAACCATTTCCAGATGAAAGATCTGGGCGAGGCACAAAGAATTTTGGGGATCCGTATCTACAGAGATAGATCACGACGGATGTTATCCCTAAGTCAGGAGTCTTATATAGATAAGATTCTTGAGAGATTCAGCATGACCAACTCCAAGAAGGGGAACCTTCCTATGGTTTCTGGGATGCAGCTGAGCAAAGCTCAGGCACCTAAGACATCGGAAGAGGTCGAGCGCATGAGTCGGGTTCCTTATGCTTCTGCTATAGGATCGATCATGTATGCCATGATATGCACACGTCCAGACGTGGCATATGCATTGAGTATGACTAGTCGATACCAAGGCAATCCAGGTGAAGCACACTGGATGGCTGTTAAGAATATCCTTAAGTACCTACGGAGGACTAAGGATTGGGTATTGACTTATGGAGGTGACACTGAGCTATGCGCAATCGGTTACGCAGATGCTAGCTTCCAAACGGATCGAGATGACTCGAAATCTCAGTCTGGATTCGTTTTTACTCTTAATGGCGCTGCGGTCAGCTGGAAAAGCTCCAAACAAAATGTTATAGCAGATTCTACGACTGAATCCGAGTACTATGCTGCTTCAGAAGCTGCGAAGGAAGCTATATGGATGCGTCAGTTCTTACAAGGACTAACTGTAGTTCCTAGTTCGAATGATCCGATCACCATCTATTGTGATAATAGTGGTGCCATCTTCCAGGCTAAGGAGCCCAAGTCCAGCAACAAGTCAAGGCATGTACAAAGGAAGACTCACATGATACGAGATTATGTGGAGCAAAGGGAGATAGTGATAGATAAGATTGCCACGGATAATAACGTTGCAGATCCTTTCACTAAACCTTTAAGATATGATAAGCATGTAGGGCACGTTATTTCCATGGGAATCAAACGTGTTCCTGAGTTGTATTAGTTGTTTTTTATGGATTAGACATCTGTATCTTTTCATAAAACTATTAATAAAATCATCGTTTTGTTTGATATATTGTTTTTCATGTGGGTTGTACAGACAACATTGAACACCACAAAGTGAACTGAATTACTTTATATATGTTTTGGTCCGTAATCACCTACATGAGCTGATAACTCTGGTGATTATATTGTGACGTCGATTGATGGTGGGTTCAACGAGCCATAAGTCAAACAGTTGACTGATCGATCACATATGCGGGATATACTGATACCTCGCAGGACAGTTTTGTGACGACGTTATGGAATCCTAGATGTTACGGAACATTTGTGCCAGGTCGTGGCTAGGACATCCATAGTGTTCCTAGAGTCGATTCTTTTGACTATCGACTGTCTCTTGAGATTAAGGCAGTTTTTGGATGACTTTGGTTTCTTTCTCATGGTCGACCGTAACAGGAGGCTAAGTAGATTTTTACTGGGTCATTTCATACTACGTTTGTTTCTGCAAGTTTCGAGTTGAAGAAAATATCCAACCTTTATCAGGTTATATCATTTCTCAGGGCCACTCGAGGAGTTGTAACTGAAATGCATGGCCATGCTCGAATACAGATTCGTTTATCAGTTGAGTTACTCTCTAGTCGGGAAAACCACTCTTGATACAGATCACTTGTAAACTACGACCTTTGTAAATACGGACTTTGCAAATTGGTTTACATTGAGTGGGAGAAATTTATATAGGATATGAGAATCGGTTATCGCACATACACTTGTACGGACAAGTGGGAGATTGTTGGAGCCAGTGTCCTCCACAGTTAGTGCAATAACATAAATAAATCTCTGTAGGTTCACAGGGTATACTTCGTATAATAATCAGTTGATTAACGTTTATCAATAACGGTTGGCTTGCTAGATAAGTTTGACGTTATTGTCATACTGATGGCGGTAATCAACTGGTCCCTAAAAGTCACACCTATTGGATGTGTTCGAGAGATATGATTATTTGAGAAAATAATTATATTGATGCCTTATAATATGACTAAAAGGTTAGTCAGTGTTTTTGACTAAACGGTTAGTCAATGTGATGATAAAAAATTATTTAATACAGATTAAATAATGTTGTTTAGCCGAATTAACAGTAATTCGCGATTAAATATAAAAGGTTATATTTAATTGTCATATATATTGCAAGCTAAATTAAATATAAACTGATATGTTGAATTAGTAAAATTGTAAATATACGGATATTTATAATTAATAATATACGGATATTAATTGCAATATATTAATAGCTAAATATGAACCGAAAATAAAGTATTATAATACTCTAAAATTTCGGCCATATGGAAGGTTTTTAGGAAAGAAAATACTTTTCCTAATTACACTAGGATACCTTGTGATAGGGGACTATATAAAGGAATTGGTTTCCCTATTTTAGGGTTTCTTGATCAACCCTAATCACAAGTTGAGCCTCCACCATCACATAATTCACAAAAAGAGAGAAAACGGTTTCTCAAGAGTTCTAGCAATCTCAAGGCATATCTTGTTCCATCTAGGGTGTTTTGATTAGGAGAATACCTATTTTGGTATTTGTTCTTAGGCCTTTATCGCAAGGACTAAAGGTTATTTCTTAATCCCTTCGTCTTATGCAATTTTGTTTATGACTATTAATCATATAAGTTAATTTTCATTATAATCCTGTCGATTTAAAGGGTTGTATACGGATACTAATCCCACATAATCAAGACCCGGTCGTTGTTGAAAACCTTTGGCAACTAAGCGGGCTTTATACTTGTCAATGGTATTATCGGGATTATATTTGATTCGAAAAACCCACTTGCAACCAATGGTTTTGAAGTGAGGTTGGGGAGGAACAAGAGACCATGTCTGATTTTTCGTGAGGGCTGTAAATTCGGCCTCCATGGCGGCACGCCACCGTGGGTCAAGAAGAGCTTGTTTAACAGTGGAGGGGAGTGTGTGAGTAGCGGAAGTAAGGGGAGCGACTTTGGCATATTTTGGGTTGGGTACAACGATATTGTTGGATAGTCTAGTAATGACAATGCGGGGAGGAGGATGAGGTTGAATGGAGGGGAGAGTAATGGGGGACTCGGGGGGCTGGAAACAGGGGAGGGGGAGCTGCTGGAGGCAGGGGACACACTGGAGGCAGGGGAGGCATCGAAGGCAAGAGAGCGAGGGGAAGGAGGAGGGGGAGGGGAGGCGGGTGTCGGGGGAGCAGCCGTGACAGGGGCAGCAGTGATAGGGGTAGTGGCAGGTAGGAGAGCGACCGAGAAGTCACACCAAATAGTCGGGGAGGGTAAGGCAGTGGGAGTGGTAGATAGAAAAGTATGATAGGGAAATTGATTCTCAACAAAGTGAACATGTCGGAATGTGTAATTTCTATTAGTAGTAGGGTCGAGGCAATGATAGGCACTTTGAGACGGGGAGTAACCTATGAAGATACAAGGGATAGAGCGAGGGTCAAGTTTATGTGAGGTATAGGGACGAAGCCAAGGGTAGCATAAGCACCCGAAGCTCCGTAATTTTGTGTAATTGGGATGAGTGTTGAAGAGTTTGAAGTAGGGAGAGACATTGTTGAGGGTGGGAGTAGGCATACGATTGATAAGGTATGTGGCGGTGGCGAAGGCATGGGGCCAATGGGAAGTGGGTAGGTGACCGTGAGATAAGAGGGCAAGTCCGGTCTCAACTATATGCCTATGACGACGTTCGGCATAGCCGTTGTGCTCGGGAGTATGTGGCGGGGATGTAAGGTGACTAATGCCATGTGTGCCAAGAGTTGGGGTGAGCTTAATGTATTCTCCCCCATTGTCGGAATAAAGTTGAAGTATGGGTCGGTTAAAGTATTTCTCAACTAAGCATTTGAAGCGAAGAAAAATGTCATGTGTATCGGACTTGCGTTTTAGAGGGTATAACCAAGTGTATTTGGTAAAATGATCCACAAAGATAACATAGTATTTAAAGCAATCATAGGACAAAACCGGTGATGTCCATACATCGAAAAAAATAAGTTGTAAAGGAGCGGAAGACGATAAAGTAGATGTAGCAAAAGGGAGCTTGTGGCTCTTATTGACGGCACACGCATCACATGATGCAACAAGAGAGTCTTTAAAAGTAAAATTTGCTAAATGACTAAGAGTATTGAGGACTTTGGAAGAGGGATGACCAAGTCGATGGTGCCAAAGTGCCAAGGAGATGGTGGAGCTGGAGTGAGCTTGCGGTGGGCAGGAGGACCATTCAAAGAGGCCGTTCCGTTTGACGGCTTGAAGAAGGAGTGTCCCGGTCTTGATATCCTTAATAAGACAAGAGGAAGGGGAAAAAATAGCAAGAGCGTTATTGTCGACACAAAGCTTAGGAATGGATATAATGTTACGAGATATTGTGGGAACATGGAGTACATCATGAAAAGCTAAAGAAAGAGTACAAAATGAGTAAGAGAAAGAACCTATATTGACAATTGGCAAGGAGGAACCGTCTCCAATGATAAGATCATCGACACCATCGTACGGGTTATGAAGTGCAAGGTTGTTGAGGTCGTTGGTAATGTGGTGGGTAGCACCACTATCAAGGAGGTAGGTGTGGTTGTCGGATGGGACAGCGGTAGTGGCGGTGTGAGCTTGGGGTTGGTGATTATGGCGGGGCATGGGAGGGAATTGGATGTTGGGAAAACGACGTTTGAAGTCACGACAAACCTCAACATAGTGGCCGGGTTTATGGCACTATTGGCATCGACCTCGAAAGTTGGTGGTAGGGGCAGGGGTCGGGTTGTAGGCAGTAGAGGCATGAGGTTTGGGAAGTATTCCAGGGGAGTGATTGGGTGTTGGAGGTCGACGGGTTTGGGCAGCATAGTGGACAGAGGCAGGGAGGTTTTGGGATGGGATGTCGGGTTTGTAAGTAAGGTCATGGTGTAACAATTTTTCATGAAAAGCATCAAAAGAAATAAGAGTGTCACGAGCACGTACCGCGTCGATTACGGGTTTATACTTGGCATAATCGAGGCCTTCAATTACCTGACCAATGATGTCTTCGGCATCCATTGGCTTTCCGAGATGAGCTAGTTCATTCGTACACGTGCGTATGGCTTGCATAAACTCGGTAGCGGATTTGTCACCTTTGGTAATATACTTGAGACGGTCTTTAACTTGTAGGATATGGCTTCTTGAGGGATTGCCGTAAGTGGAGCGAAGGGTGGTCCACACGGAATGAGAGGTTTTGTCGTTGAGGAGAAGAGGTGTAATAGCGGTATCAATGGTGTCGAGAAGAGCACCTTTGATAAGTCGGTCTTGACGAACCCATGTGTGATAGGCTGGATTCGTGACTTCCTTTTTGTCTGCATGGAGTTTAGTTGGTGATGGACAAGGATGAGAGCCATCAACGAATTTGAACAAATCGAAACCGAATAGAATATCTTCAATTTGGGTTGTCCAAGAGCGATAGGTATGAGGGGTTAATTTGAGGCATTGATTGAGATTGAGAACGAGGAAGGGAGTTAAAGGTTCAAAGGAGTTGGGGATGGAGGAGCTGGCGGCAGCCATGGAGAATACGGGTTGATTAGAGGAGGTAGTGATCGGGGCTCGATACCATATAAGATACGTAACTTTGTATTGTTATTCACTTGCTTAATTATGATACAAATGCTAGGTTATATAGTACAATGAGGAAGCTACTAGAATTACATAAGAATAGAAACACAATAAGATGATCCTATAATTTAGGTAACTACTAACAATAATTATACAATATATATAATATAACAAGGATATAACATGAGAATATTATGTATCCTTAATAGATTGTTGCACAATTAGACCGTCTCACGCAATACTTGCTATTTTTCTAAGGGTTTATGGGAGAACAAATAAATCGATATTGAGGCCTTTCAGGTCCCGAGTCCTTTGGTGTTGATCTACATTCCTACCTGAGTCGGGACACTTATTTACTCGAGCGCAAAGTTATGCCTATTCAAAGTTTAATTAATCCCATATCGCAGTGATGTACTATTAGTAAGAGGATTCTTATCAAAACTGTAACTGCTGTCCCAAACGTTTCAGGCTTTCAGCCATGAAAGAATTCCCTTGTATCTCATTAGGAACCTCCCATTTGAACTCGCCAACAAGATTCGCTAATGCCAGCTCGGCATTGACGATAGCAAATGTCATACCGGGACAACCTCGTCTTCCTGCTCCAAATGGAATAAACTCAAAATCACTTCCTTTCATGTCTATTGAAGTGTTCAGAAACCTCTCTGGCAGGAACTCCTCTGGTTCGTCCCAGGAATCCGCGTCTCTGTATGGTCCAAGCATTGATGATGACCTGTGTCCCTGCTGCAATATCATAGTTATGAACTTTGACATCTTTAGACGCTTCTCGAAATAACAAAAGGGGAGCTGGAGGGTATAGCCTTAATGCCTCCTTGATTAAGGCTTTTAGGTATGTCATGTTCTTTAGATCATCCTCATTAATTTGGCGCATAAATAGTGAAGAATAAAATTTACCAGAAGAATAGCTTTCACATTGTCTCTTCTAAGCGAAGGATTAGTCCTCTAAAAATCGAGTAAAATGTCTACCAGGTCCTGAACTTTGTCTCCTTCAGAGGCCTCATCCTCAATCAGACTTTGAGAATTTAATCGATCTATATGCTCCTGAACTATCTTATCGAGAAAAGCATCAAACGCTTTCGCAACTGCAGTCGCTTTACGCAACAAACCGGTCGTGTGATCGATCCAATTCAACCAAGGAACAAAAGTTCCGACACTAAACCGTCCAAGTACTCCAACAACGTCATTTAAGAGCTCCTTAATATTTCCACACCCTTCGTCTCCATCATAGTTTCTTCCAAAGGCCGTCCTCGACACCACATCCATTATCAAGCTTGTGAAATTCTCTGTCAAATTCACCGACACACCAGGCTTCATCATTATCGATTTCCTGATCCGGTCAACCATTAGATAAACTTCTTCTCCCCCAATTTTCCTGAAGGACTGAACCTATTTGTTGCTTAACATATGCGTAAAACAGATACTCTTCGCTTGCCTCCAATTCTCGCCATACTTGCCAAAAGCAAGGTCAATTCAATCATAGAATAAAATGGAAGCAATTTGGTATTTAGGCCGGTTTATGAAAACAATGTCGTTGGTCTTCATAATTGTTTCAGCTGCAATAGCAGACGATAATTGCAGCTGAAACGACAAGGGTAGCCTTGCTACCTAAGTGAAGTAGCATCAGGTCTCCATATTTCTTCGATAACGACCCCAGTGATCGATGAGGAAGGGTACCGAGCTGGTGAAGGTTGCCTATAATGGGTAGTTTTCGTGGTGAGGGGATTCCATTTTTGGTGGATAGCCATAACCATGAGGGAAATAAGTGTTGTTGGATAGAAAGGAAGTTGTTCTAGAAGTTGAGCTAAAACAGTAGCCATCTTTCAAGTTTGCTTATCTTGCAGTGTCAAAACTCAAAAGGTTGTATGGAAAGGAAATTGTAAGTTTTTTTTTTTTTGGTGTCAAATGACGAGCAAGACCAGTACAATATATGGGGAGGGAGATTCGAACTCGTGAACTATTGTCACGATACCTTATTCTTAACCACTCCAAGACGCAAGGCCAATACAAAATAACGTAATGCTAAAAAACATATACGTAAATAGTCACTCAGTCTCAATCATTTGTTTACCTTTGATTAAACAAACGATTGATACACTAGGGAATAATTCACTGTAATCTCCCTCTTATCCAAACCAAAGGTTACATGGAAGGGAGCACAAGTTTTAAGAAAACATTGAAAAGGGAAGGGTAGTATTGGAATGCAAGTAGGATCACTTGAATATTTAATGTTAGTTGGGTGGGTGGGGTAATGACATATTGTGTAAATATATAGGGTAAATGAGGAGTAGTTGGTCTTATTTGTTACCCAAAAATGAATGGGTAAATAAGATAAGTGTAACCTTTGTTTTGAATTGAATGGAGTAGTTAATTTAAATAAAATATGTAAAAAATTAATCGGGATTTGGGAACACGTGCTAGATTGGTTATTTTTAACTTTAAGCAAGGAACAGGCCAAAAGTTTGATTAACACAAGGGAAATGGGTTAAAGAAAGAAGGTAGAAGGCTACTGTACAAAAACACTGGAAAATATGGCGTGATATTATTTCGTTATCTTGTCGGAGTTGTTGATCATGGGTCCCGACGAGTGACTCTTGCAACTATTCGAGTTGCCGGTTGTCGTCCCAATGTCCCGTCTAGGGTTGTCAAAAAGTTTTTTCTTAATTGCGGAGTATTATTTTTCGAGCTTTATTGGAAAAACAAAATCATGATGTACAGTACACAATGGCTTGGTCTCATACGAGCAAAAGACATCTTAGAGAACTATTTTACTTTATTTCATCATATTCCAGAGTCAAAATATTGCGAGTCCTAAAATTCATTGAAAATGCAGCGATAAAATCATTGCAGAACTAATTTGATATAGGAGTAATATACTTTCTCCTAAATGCTGGAATATGGAGTTGGAATAGCCATAAGGGGATCTAGCCTAGAGACGGTTGATCCGAAATTTTCAGCCATGAAAGAATCTCCTTGCATTTCATCAGGTACCGTCCAGTCGAACATGCCAACAAGATTCGCCAATGCTAACTCAGCATTGGCGATACCAAATAAAAACCATGGGCAAGCTTTTCTGCCTGCTCCAAACGGGATATATTCGAAGTCATTTCCCTTCATGTCAATTGTATTGTTTAGAAACCTATCAGGTCGGAACTCCTCTGGTTGGTCCCATAAACTCGGGAGTCTTTGTATAGCCCACGCGTTGATGATAACCAGATAACAAGTATTTATCCATTTTCACGATAAACAGAGGTACCTCCGAAAAACGTTTATCGTTTACCGACACCATAAAATCTCCCTTGTTTATGCTCAAAATTTGGGTGGGAGCTTTATCTGAGCTAATAAAATGTTTGTGTAATTTACTGCAATTTCTAACCCGGGACACAAAATACTGAAAACCGTGTATTATATAAGTTATGATTTGGGCCGTTCGGGAGGTCGTACTGCGCTGCGTTTCAGTTTCTCACGATTTTTTTACCACGTGTCCTGGGTCGTGGTAAAATTTACCTATTCGATTAAACCATCAGATAACACGCATTTATCCAATTACTCGATAAACCGAGTTACCCCCGAAAAACGTTTAACGCATACGGACACCCTCAAATCTCCTCCGTTTATGCTAAATATTTGTGTGGGAGCTTTGTCTGAGAAAATAAAATGTTTTTGTGATTTTCAGTAATTTCTGACCCGGTGCCGCAAAATACCGAAAACCGTGTATTATAGGCTGCAATTTGGGCCGTTCGGGAGGTCGTATTAGGTCATGTTTCATTTTCTCATTAATTTTCTACCACATATCCTAGGCCGTGTTAGTAGTTATCCTCTTCGATTAAACCAACATATAACAAGTATTTATCCATTTTCACGATAAATAGAGCCATAGAGGTACCTCCGAAAAACATGTATCGCTTACCGACACCATCAAATCTCCTCCGTTTATGCTCAAAATTTGCGTGGTCGCTTTATCTGAGCCAATAAAATGTTTGTGTGATTTACTGCCATTTCTGACTCGGGGCCACAAAATACCGAAAACCGTGTATTATAGGCTGTAATTTGGGCCGTTCGGGAGGTCATACTAGGTCATGTTTCATTTTCTCATGAATTTTGTACTAAATATCTTGGGCCGTGTTAGTAGTTATCCTGTTCGATTAAACCAACATATAACAAGTATTTATCCATTTTCACGATAAATAGAAGTACCTCCGAAAAACGTTTATCACTTGCCGACACCATAACATCTCCCTTGTTTATGCTCAAAATTTGGGTGGAAGCTTTATCTGAGCTAATAAAATGTTTGTGTAATTTACTGCCATTTTTTACCCGGGGCCACAAAATACTGAAAACCGTGTATTATATAGGTTGTAATTTGGGCCGTTCGGGAGGTCGTATTGCGCTGCGTTACACTTTCTCACGATTTTTTTACCACGTGTCCTGGGCCGTGGTAGAATTTACCATGTTCGATTAAACCTTCAGATAACACGCATTTATCCAATTTCTCGATAAACCGAGTTACCCCCGAAAAATATTTAACGCATACGGACACCCTCACATCTCCTCCGTTTATGCACAAAATTTGTGTGGAAGCTTTATCTGAGAAAATAAAATGTTTTTGTGTTTTACGGTCAATTCTGACCCGGTGCCGCAAAATACCGAAAACCGTGTATTATAATAAGCTGCAATTTGGGCCGTTCGGGAGGTCGTACTAGGTCATGTTTCATTTTCTCATGAATTTTGTACCACATATCCTGAGCCGTGTTAGTATGGACCCTGTTCGATTAAACCAATAGATAACAAGTATTTATCCATTTTCACGATAAACAGAGGTACCTCCGAAAAACGTTTATCGCTTACCGACACCATAAAATCTCCCTTGTTTATGCTCAAAATATGCGTGGGAGCTTTATCTGAGCTAATAAAATGTTTCTGTAATTTACTGCCATTTCAGACCCGGGGCCACATAAACTGAAAACCGTGTATTATAGGCTGTAATTTGGGCTGTTCGGGAGGTCGTACTGGGCTGCGTTTCAGTTTCTCACGATTTTTTTACCACGTGTCCAGGGTCGTGGTATAATTTACCATTTTCGATTAAACCATCAGATAACACGCATTTATCCAATTTCTCGATAAACCGAGTTGCCCCCGAAAAACGTTTTAACGCATACGGAGACCATCAAATCTCCTCCGTTTATGCTCAAAATTTGTGTGGAAGTTTTATCTGAGAAAATAAAATGTTTTAGTGTTTTACGGTCAATTCTGACCCGGTGCCGCAAAATACCGAAAACCGTGTATTATAATAGGCTGCAATTTGGGCCGTTCGGGAGGTCGTACTAGGTCATGTTTCATTTTCTCATGAATTTTGTACCACATATCCTGGGCCGTGTTAGTATTTACCCTGTACGATTAAACCAACAGATAACAAGTATTTATCCATTTTCACAAGAAATTGAGATACCTCCGAAAAACGTTTAAGGGCTTACCGACACTATCAAATCTTCTCCGTTTATGCTCAAAATTTGCGTGGGAGCTTTATCTGAGAAAATAAAATATTTTTGTGATTTACAGTCATTTCAGACCCGGCGCCGCAAAATACCGAAAACCGTTTATTATAGGCTGCAATTTGCGCTGTTCGGGAGGTCGTACTAGGTCATGTTTCATTTCCTCATGAATTTTGTACCACATATCCTGGGCCGTGTTAGTAGTTATCCTCTTCGATTAAACCAACAGATAACAAGTATTTATCCATTTTCACGATAAATAGAGCTACCTCTGAAAAAAACGTTTATCGCTTACCGACACCATCAAATCTCCTCCGTTTATGCTCAAAATTTGCGTGAAAGCATTATCTGAGAAAATAAAATGTTTGTGTGATTTACGGTCATTTCCAACACGGTGCCGCAAAATACCGAAAACCGTGTATTATAATAGGCTGCAATTTGGGCCGTTCGAGAGTCGTACTAGGTCATGTTTCATTTTCTCATGAATTTTGTACCACATATCCTGGGCCGTGTTAGTAGTTATCCTGTTCGATTAAACCAACAGATAACAAATATTTATCCATTTTCACGATAAATAGAGTTATCTCCGAAAAACGTTTATCGCTTACCGACACCATCAAATCTCCTCCGTTTATGCTCAAAATTTGCGTGGGCGCTTTATCTGAGCCAATAAAATGTTTGTGTGATTTACTGGCATTTTTGACCCAGGGCCACAAAATACAGCAAACCGTGTATTATATAGGCTGCAAATTGGGCCGTTCGGGAGGTCGTACTAGGTCATGTTTCAGTTTCTCATGAATTTTGAACCACATATCCTGGGCCGTGTTAGTATTTACCCTGTTCGATTAAAACAATATATAACAAGTATTTATCCATTTTCACGATAAATAGAGCTACCTCCGAAAAACGTTTATCGCTTACCGACACCATCAAATCTCCTCCATTTATGCTCAAAATTTGCGTGGGCGCTTTATCTGAGCCAATAAAATGTTTGTGTGATTTAATGCCATTTCTGACCCGGGGCCACAAAATACAGAAAACCGTGTATTATATAGGCTGCAATTTGGGCCGTTCGGGAGGTCGTACTAGGTCATGTTTAATTTTCTCTTGAATTTTGTACCACATATCCTGGGCCGTGTTAGTAGTTACCCAGTACGATTAAACCAACAGATAACAAGTATTTAACCATTTTCACAATAAATTGAGGTACCTCCGAAATACGTTTAAGGGCTTACCGACACTATCAAATCTTCTCCGTTTATGCTCAAAAGTTGCGTGGAAGCTTTATCTGAGAAAATAAAATGTTTTTGTGATTTACAGTCATTTCTGACCCGGTGCCGCAAAATACCGAAAACCGTGTATTATAGGCTGCAATTTGGGCCGTTCGGGAGGTCGTACTAGGTCATGTTTCATTTTCTCATGAACTTTGTACCACATATCCTGGGCCGTGTTAGTAGTAATTCTGTTCGATTAAACCAAAAGATAACAAGTATTTATCCATTTTCACGACAAATAGAGCTACCTCCGAAAAACGTTTATCGCTTACCGACACCATCAAATCTCCTCCGTTTATGCTCAAAATTTGCGTGGGCGCTTTATCTGAGCCAATAAAATGTTTGTGTGATTTAATGCCATTTCTGACCCGGGGCCACAAAATACAGAAAACCGTGTATTATATAGGCTGCAATTTGGGCCGTTCGGGAGGTCGTACTAGGTCATGTTTCATTTTCTCTTGAATTTTGTACCACATATCCTGGGTTGTGTTAGTATTTACCCTTTTCGACTAAACCAACATGTAACAAGTATTTATACATTTTCACGATAAATAGAGCTACCTCCGAAAAACGTTTATCGCTTACCAACACCATCAAATCTCCTCCGTTTATGCTCATAATTTGCGTGGGCGCTTTATCTGAGCCAATAAATGGTTGTGTGATTTACTGCCATTTCTGACCCGGGGCCACAAAATACCGAAAACCGTGTATTATAGACTGTAATTTGGGTCGTTCGGGAGGTCGTACTAGGTCATGTTTCATTTTCTCATGAATTTTGTACCACATATCCTGGGTCGTGTTATTATTTATCCTGTTCGATTAAACCAATAGATAACAAGTATTTATCCATTTTCACGATAAACAGAGGTACCTCCGAAAAACGTTAAATCGCTTACCGACACCATAAAACTCCCTTGTTTATGCTCAAAATTTGCGTGGGAGCTTTATCTGAGCTAAAAAAATGTTTGTGTAATTAACTGCCATTTCTCATGATTTTTTTACCACGTGTCCTGGCCGTGGTAGAATTTACCAAGTTCGATTAAACCATCAGATAACACGCATTTATCCAATTTCTCGATAAACCGAGTTACCCCCGAAAAATGTTTAACGCATACGGACACCCTCACATCTCCTCCGTTTTTGCTCAAAATTTGTGTAGAAGCTTTATCTGAGAAAATAAAATGTTTTTGTGTTTTACGGTCAATTCTGACCCGGTGCCGCTAAATACCGAAAACCATGTATTATAGGCTGCAATTTGGGCCGTTCGGGAGGTCGAACTAGGTCATGTTTCATTTTCTTATGAATTTTGTACTACATATCCTGGGCCGTGTTACTAGTTACCCTGTACGATTAAACCAACAGATAACAAGTATTTATCCATTTTCACAATACCTTTGAAAAAACGTTTATCGCTTACCGACACTATCAAATCTACTCCGTTTATACTCAAAATTTGCGTGGGAGCTTTATCTGAGAAAATAAAATGGTTTTGTGATTTACAGTCATTTCTGACCCGGTGCCACAAAATACCGAAAACCGTGTATTATAGGCTGCAATTTGCGCCGTTCGGGAGGTCGTACTAGTTCATGTTTCATTTTCTCATGAATTTTGTACCACATATCCTGGGCCGTGTTAGTAGTTATCCTGTTCGATTAAACCAACAGATAACAAGTATTTATCCATTTTCACGATAAATAGAGCTACCTCCGAAAAACGTTTATCGCTTACCGACACCATCAAATCTCCTCCGTTTATGCTCAAAATTTGCGTGGGCGCTTTATCTGAGCCAATAAAATGTTTGTGTGATTTACTGCCATTTCTGACCCGGGGCCATAAAATACCGAAAACCGTGTATTATAGGCTATAATTTGGGCCGTTCGGGAGGTCGTACTAGGTCATGTTTCATTTTCTCATGAATTTTATACCACATATCCAAACCAATAGATAACAAGTATTTATCCATTTTCACGATAAACAGAGGTACCTCCGAAAAACGCTTATCGCTTACCGACACCATAAAATCTCCTCTGTTTATGCTCAAAATTTGCGTGGGAGCTTTATCTGAGCTAATAAAATGTTTGTGTAATTTACTGCCATTTCGGACCCGGGGCCACAAAATACTGAAAACCGTGTATTATAGGCTGTAATTTGGGCCGTTCGGGAGGTCGTACTGGGCTGCGTTAAAGTTTCTCATGATTATTTTACCACGTGTCGTGGGTCGTGGTAGAATTTACCATGTTCGATTAAACCATCAGATAACACGCATTTATCCAATTTCTCCGTTTAACGTTTAACGTTTAACCCCCGAAAAACGTTTAACGCACACGGATACTCTCAAATCTCCTCTGTTTATGCTCAAAATTTGTGTGGAAGCTTTATCTGAAAAAGTAAAATGTTTTTGTGTTTTACAGTCAATTCTGACCCGGTGCCGCAAAATACCGAAAACCGTGTATTATAGGCTGCAATTTGGGCCGTTCGAGAGATCGTACTAGGTCATGTTTCATTTTCTCATGAATTTTGCACCACATATCCTTGGCCGTGTTAGTAGTTACCCTGTACGATTAAACCAACAGATAACAAGTATTTATCTATTTTCACAATAAATTGAGGTACTTCCGAAAAACGTTTATCGCTTACCGACACTATCAAATCTTCTCCGTTTATGCTCAAAATTTGCGCGGGAGCTTTATTTGAGAAAAACAAACGTTTTTATGATTTACAGTCCCGGTGCCGCAAATTACCGAAAACCGTGTATTATAAGGCTGCAATTTGGGCCGTTCAGGAGGTCGTACTAAGTCATGTTTCATTTTCTCAAAATTTTGTACCACATATCCTGAGCCGTGTTAGTAGTTACCCTGTTCGAATAAACCAACAGATAACAAGTATTTATCCATTTTCACGATAAATAGAGCTACCTCCGACGTTTATCGCTTACCGACACCATCAAATCTCCTCCGTTTATGCTCAAAATTTGCGTGGGCGCTTTATCTGAGCGAATAAAATGTTTGTGTGATTTACTGCCACTTCTGACCCGGGGCCACAAATTAAAAAAAACTGTGTATTATATATGCTGTAATTTGGGCCGTTCGGGAGGTCGTACTAGGTCATGTTTCATTTTCTCATTAATTTTGTACCACATATCCTGGGCCGTGTTAGTAGTTACCCTGTACGATTAAACCAACATATAACAAGTATTTATCCATTTTCACAATAAATTGAGGTATCTCCGAAAAACGTTTATCGCTTACTGACACTATCAAATATTCTCCATTTATGCTCAAAATTTGCGTGAGAGCTTTATCTGAGAAAATAAATTGTTTTTGTGATTTAAAGTCATTTCTGAGCCGGTGCCGCAAAATACCGAAAACCGTGTATTATAGGCTGCAATTTGGGCCGTTCGAGAATTCGTACTAGGTCATGTTTCATTTTCTCATGAATTTTGTACCACATATCCTGGGCCGTGTAAGTAGTTATCCTGTTCGATTAAACCAACATATAACAAGTATTTATCCATTTTCACGATAAATATAGTTACCTCCGAAAAACGTTTATCGCTTACCGACACCATCAAATCTCCTCCGTTTATGCTCAAAATTTGCGTGGGCGCTTTATCTAAGCCAATAAAATGTTTGTGTGGTTTACTGTCATTTCTGACCCGGGGCAACAAAATAGCGAAAACCGTGCTGTAATTTAGGCCGTTCGGGAGGTAATACTAGGTCATGTTTCATTTTCTCATGAATTTTGTACCACATATTCTGGGCCGTGTTAGTATTTACTCTGTTCGATTAAACAAATAGATAACAAGTATTTATCCATTTTCACGATAAACAGAGATACCTCCGAAAAATGTTTATCGCTTACCGACACCATAAAATCTCCCCTGTTTATGCTCAAAATTTGCGTGGGATCTTTATCTGAGCTAATAAAATGTTTGTGTAATTTACTGCCATTTCTGACCCGGGGCCACAAAATACTGAAAACCGTGTATTATAGGCTGTAATTTGGGCCGCTCGAGAGGTCGTACTGGGCTGCGTTTCAGTTTCTCATGATTTTTTTACCACGTGTCCTGTGCCGTGGTAGAATTTATCATGTTCGATTAAACCATCAGATAACATGCATTTATCCAATTTCTCGATAAACCGAGTAGTCCGAGTTACCCCCGAAAAACGTTTAACGCATACGGAGAAAATAAAATGTTTTTGTGTTTTACAGTCAATTCTGACCTGATACCGCAAAATACCAAAAACCGTGTATTATATAGGCTGCAATTGGAGCCGTTCGGGAGGTCGTACTAGATCATGTTTCATTTTCTCATGAATTTTGTACCACATATCCTGTGCCGTGTTAGTAGTTACCCTGTACGATTAATCCAACAGATAACAAGTAATTATCCATTTTCACAATAAATTGAGGTACCTCCGAAAAACGTTTATCGCTTACCGACACTATCAAATCTTCTCCGTTTATGCTTAAAATTTGCGTGGGAGCTTAATCTGAAAAAATAAAATGTTTTTGTGATTTACAGTCATTTCTGACCCGGTGCCGCAAAATACCGAAAACCGTGTATTGTAGGCTGCAATTTGGGCCTTTCGGGAGGTCGTATTGAGCTGCGTTTCAGTTTCTCACGAATTTTGTACCACCTATCCTGGGCCGTGTTAGTAGTTACCATGTTCGATTAAACCATCAGATAACAAGTATTTATCCATTTTCACGATAAACCGAGTTACCCACGAAAAATGTTTATCGCATACGTACACCTCAAATCTCCCCCGTTTATGCTCAAAATTTGGGTGGAAGCTTTATCTGAGAAAATAAAATGTTTTTGTGATTTATGGTCATTTCTGACCCGGTGCCGCAAAATACCGAAAACCGTGTATTATAGGATGTAATTTGGGCCGTTCGGGAGGTCGTACTAGGTCATGTTTCATTTTCTAATGAATTTTGCACCACATATCCTGGGCCGTGTTAGTAGTTACCCTGTACGATTAAACCAACAGATAACAAGTATTTATACATTTTCACGATAAATAGAGGTACCTCCGAAAAACGTTTATCGGTTACCGACACCATAAAATCTCCCTTGTTTATGCTCAAATTTTGCGTGGGAGCTTTATTTGAGAAAATAAAATGTTTTTGTGATGTACAGTCATTTATGACCCGGTGCCGCAAAATACCGAAAACCGTGTATTATAGGCTGAAATTTGGGACGTTCGGGAGGTCGTACTAGGTCATGTTTCATTTTCTCATTAATTTTGTACCACATATCCTGGGTCGTGTTAGTAGTTATCCTCTTCGATTAAACCAACATATAACAAATATTTATCCATTTTTACGATAAATAGAGGTACCTCCGAAAAACGTTTATCGCTTACCGATACCATCAAATCTCCTCCGTTTATGCTCAAAATTTGCGTGGGTGATTTATCTAGCCAATAAAATGTTTGTGTGATTTACTGCTATTTCTGACCTAGGGCCACAAAATACCGAAAACCGTGTATTATAGGCTGTAATTTGGGCCGTTCGGGAGGTCGTACTAGGTCATGTTTCATTTTCTCATCATGAATTTTGTACCACATATCCTGGGCCGTGTTAGTATTTACCCTGTTCGATTAAACCAATAGATAACAAGTATGTATTCATTTTAACTATAAACAGAGATACCTCCGAAAAACGTTTATCGCTTACCGACACCATAAAATCTCCCCTGTTTATGCTCAAAATTTGCGTGGGAGCTTTATCTGAGCTAAAAAATGTTTGTGTAATTTACTGCCATTTCTGACCCGGGTCACAAAATACCGAAAACCGTGTATTATAGGCTGTAATTTGGGCCGTTCGGGAGGTCGTACTAGGTCATATTTCATTTTCTCATGAATTTTGTACCACATATCCTGGGCCGTGTTAGTATTTACCCTGTTCGATTAAACCAATAGATAACAAGTATTTATCCATTTTCACGATAAATAGAGGCACCTCCGAAAAACGTTTCTCGCTTACCGACACCATACAATCTCCCTTGTTTATGCTCAAAATTTGCGTGGAAGCTTTATCTGAGCTAATAAAATGTTTTTGTAATTTACTGTCATTTCTGATCCGGGGCCACATAATACTGAAAACCGTGTATTATAGACTGTAATTTGATCCAATTGGGAGGTCGTACTGCGCTGCGTTTCAGTTTCTCACGATTTTTTTACCACGTGTCCTGGGTCGTGGTAGAATTTACCATTTTCGATTAAACCATTAGACAACACGCATTTATCCAATTTCTCGATAAACCATGTTTGTATACTTTTTTCAAAATTCTCTTACTTTTTTTATAAAAAAAAATATTCAATTAAATGGAATACGGACCAATTATCAGCATGAAGTATTACTAACTAGTTTGGTCATTTGAGTGTCAAAAGTACCTCAAGCAAGACTAATCGAAATATGGGCAAAATCTAGGAAGATATGAGCAACGGAGTAGTGGATTATTGGAGTTTTGCTCTGTGGATAAGTAGGACTGCATCACTGGCCCACTACACAGACAAGAACTGTAGAACGGGCAAGTAGTTTAGACGCATGGGCCTTGGATTTACAATATGCTTTTTCACCTCATCAATCTTGAAATAAAATTCGGACCAATAAGAAAAAAGAATAGTGATCTTTAGTATAGATAGACTTAAAAATGATCAATTTACTAATTTTATGTGTTTGGTTAATAGTATATTGTTTGGAATTTCGTGGTTTTGATTATGCTGCTATTAGCAGCATATTTGTAATAACATATTTAGTTTATACATGAAAATGATATATTTGTCGTATAACCTGCTACTAAAAAATGTTAACCGTATTCTGTTAACGATATTTTCTATCATAAATCTGGTTCTGCCGTTTGCCAAACATGGCAAGTATATAACTAATGAACATGTATAGAACTAAATGTGGAAGCGATAAAAGATATCATTACTTACCTCTAACCATTACTTATAAATAATTGAGCCGCCTGTAAAAATAACCTTGCTTTCTTAAACCAACTTGACTTGGTTTTGAAACACTCATTTATTTCATAATATACAAGGGGTAAAACCGCTGGCCTTGCCAGAGGCTTTTTAAAAAAATTCAAAAAAAAATATATGTGATGACGTGGACCCATTTGGAATAAATAATTTCAAATGAGCCCTAAAACGTGAAATAGTTATTTGGTGAACGCTAGTTTGGTAAAAAATTCGGTATTATGGACAATAAGTTCCAGGTTCGAATACCTCATCCCCGCTATTGTAATGCAACTAAGTGCGCGCTTCGTTAGACAAAAAAAAAAAAACTCCAGTGCTTTATTTACACTGCGGTGAAATCTCAAAGAAAAGCCGAAATACACAATTTCATCTTTCAGCCTTGGTAACGAAATGATACTCGTATTATAAACATCTTGATCAATAAAATTAACGAAATGACACTCGTATTATAAGCATCGGGTCAGGTAATTATGATAATTTGTCGGGTTTTGCTTGGCTCATGAGTTGATTATCTTTCTAATCGAGTCAACTTTCGAGTTAGGTTTCAGGTCAATTTTAGGCTATCTTTCGGGTCGCGTCAATTGTTGGGTTGGGATGAGTCAGGTCCGGTCAAGGTATGTATCGAGTCAATTTGAGTGAAGGGTCATCTCGAGTAAACGTGGCAAACGGGTTAGCTGTGTCAGGTTCGGGTCAGGTCATTTTTCGATTTGAAAAACTCGGGTCGGGTTCGAGTCATTTTGGTGTCAGTTAAAATCAAGTTATTTAGCGACGGGTAGTTTCCAAAAACTAAACATTAGGCTTGGGTCATATAAGGTCGGTCAATTCGGGTTCCGATCACATTTAGGATCTCAGTTCAGGTTATTTGAATCAGGTCATTCAAGTCAACTCTCGGGTCGTGCCTTGTTCGGTTTCAGGTCTACCTTAATAGGGTTAGATAGGGTTACGGGTCAGGTCGGTTTAGGGTTGTAACAGTTTCAAGTCTTGTTAGATCGGATCGGGTATGTAAGCTCTAGATAAATCTCAAAACTTCTAACAAGAAACTCCATTAATTGTTTCTATTGACACAATTACATAAACTCTTAGGCATTGTATGTTATCTCTTCCAAAAAAATATAAGCAATCTACATATCTGCATTAGATCATTAGAAACATCAACACTTTTAAAAGATGGGTGATAAATTTTGTTCGCTTGCTCCTGCAGGCTCTGATACCATGTGAGAATGAAGAGCCAATCAGTGCATATACTCTAACAATTTGCTTATAGCTTTTATTCGTTGTGAAGGGTAAACAAATTAAATGATCGAAACAGAGTGAGTACTTCATAATTGAAGAAACACAAGCGTACATAAATCAAGCATAAGCAACATATATCATGGCCGGCGTAGAACTGTCACTCTCAGAATTGTCTCTTAATTGACAGAATAAGGAGTTGGAATTGCCATAAGAGGATCTCGCTTATTAACCGATGTCCCGAAAGCCTCAGCCACGAAACAATCCCCTTGCATTTCACCAGGCACCTCCCATTCAAATAGGCCAACTAGATTTGCCAATACCAGCTCCGCTTTGACAGTTGCAAACGATATACCTGGGCAACCTCGTCTGCCTGCTCCAAACGAAATAAACTCAAAATTCAAGCCCTTCATGTCTGCCGAAGTGTTCAAGAACCTCTCAGGTTGAAACTCCTCTGGTTGGTCCCATGAATCCGGATGTCTATGTATTGCCCACGCATTGACAATAACCTTAGTCCCTGCGGCAATGTCATAGTTACGGACTTTAACATCCTGAGACGATTCTCTAAATAGTAGAAGTGGAAGTGGAGGGTGTAGCCGTAGTGCCTCTTTGATCACCGCCTTTAAATATTTCATGTTCTTCAGATCATCCTCGTTGATTATAGTTCTACAATTAAAGAATCCTCTTACTTCGTCTTTGAGTATTTTCATGACGCGGGGATGTATAAGCAGCTCCGACAATACCCATTCGAGTAGCGTGGATGTTGTCTCTATCCCTCCAATTAGCATGTCCTGTACATGCATTAACCATACGTTATTAGCTTTTTATAATTATCGGACATCAGCCTACGTTTTGTTATAGAAATTCCTATAAATATTTAGGAGAAGTCTACACAATTCATGTTCTATACACAATTCTTATAAAAAGGCGATTTGAATGGCTCACGGGATTTGAACCCAGATTATGAGTACCACCCCTCATTACTTTACCAACTAAGTTGGTTGACATATGCACTTATTCATAGTTTTTTTTTTTTGGTAAATTGAAGGTCTGCAATACTCTTTTTTCCTACCTAAGTGAGTCATGCAAAATATAAGACGGTATTTGTAAAGATTTATTCTTAGTGGGGGAATTAATTGGCTTGAACGGAACAACGAGCTCCCCTGCACAAACGCGAGGCGGACAAGAAAGATGTGTTCGAGTTTCATACACATGTAAGATCGAGTGTGAAGTGGATGCGAGCTAAAATGAAAAGTCGGAGTAACATATATCCTCCATTATTTTTCCATAAAGGATCAGTTAAAGTGAGCAAAACAGGAAAGTATAAAACCAGCAATGTTCCAAAATTGCTAATTACGAAAGAACTATAAAGATTGAGGTAAACAAACAGTGAAGAGACGAAACTTTACCAGAAGAAGAGCTTTGATACTATCCCTTTCGAGGGACGGATCATTCCTCTGAATTTCAAGCAAAACGTCTGCCAAATCTTGAACTTTGTCTCCTTTACCCGCTCCATCACCATCACCATCACCATCACCATCTCCGCTTAGTAAAATATGTTCTTCAACAATCTTTTCAATGAAAGAATCAAACGCTTTGGCAACTTTGGTTGCTCTACATAACGTACCAGACATGTGATCGATCCAACCCAACCAAGGGATGAAATCTCCCATACTAAATGCTCCAAGCGCCGCGCTAAAATTATTCATAATTTCCTTAATATTTCCACACCCTTCCTCTTCAGTATACTTTCGTCCAAAGGCGACCCTACACAATACATCATTCGCAAAGCTTGCAAATGTCTCGGTCAAATTCACCGGCATAAAAGCTGGGGATTCCCTGAGACGTTCAACCATTACAGAAATCTCTTCTTCTCGAATTTTTTTGTAGAATTGAACCTTTTTGTTACTCAGCATATGCATTACGCAAATGCCCTTAATTTGCCTCCAGTAATCTCCATACATGGCAAAAGCTATGTCCCTACCGTTGTAAAGGATTATGGAACCAGCCCGAGATTTAGGCCTGTTTGCGAAAACAGTGTCGTGGGTTTTCATGATTTCTTCGGCTACTTCAGCAGAAGAAACGACAAGTGTAGGTTTACTGCCTAGATGAAGCAGCATGAGGTCTCCATATTTTCGCGATAAGGATTGTAAGGATCGATGAGGGAGTGTACCAAGCTGGTGCAGGTTGCCTAAAATGGGTAGTTTTCGAGGTGAAGGCAATCGCCGTGTCGTGGTGTATAGCCATTTGTAGAGTATGATTGTGAAGCTTAGAAAAACAACAAGAGTAATTGGATGGATAGGAAGTTTTTATAAGACTTGTACTAAAACAGAAGTCATATTTCAAGTCTTTTCTGTTTAACAGTCCAGTTGTAATAGGCTACATTTATATACAAACCTGCAATTCTGCAAATGTTATTGATATTTCCTACAAAATGAAAAGACAATTTTTTTTTTTTTTTAAAAAAAGGGTTGTGTCCAAATTTAACCCTTTTGCTTTCATTTTCAATAGACTTTGTTATGTTCAATAAGTCTCTCTTTTAACGGGTATATGTAAAACAAATTTGTTACGGGTCAAATACCTCTTATTAGGGTAGTTAAAGACAAGTCTAAGGAGTCACAAATAGCATATCTTTACCTGCACATATGGTAATATTTGACCTGTCACAAATGAGAATTATTTGTGATTTATGTACTACCTCTATGCAACTATTATACTCATCACATATACTCCCTCCGTCCCGTTCATTTTCTTACCACTTCCATTTTAAAGTGTTTTATTCATTTTTTTAACTTTATATATTCGAAAGGTATTTAATGAAAATTTAAACTCCCAGTGGCACTATTGTCCACTTTTTATTCACCAAGTGTAACCACAAGTGGTCAAACAAATGTCCGGGACGGAGAGAGTATTAGAGAAATTAGAATAAAACAATTGTGAGGGAGCAACTCTTTTATTACTTCCTCATATCACACATAATCCTCTACGAAGTATTTTTTTTCTTTTTTTTTTCTAAAAATAATGGAGAAATTCTTATGAGTAATGATAAATCCACTACTTGTTTTACTAAGTTACTCAAGTTTTGAGAATATGAATAATAAATATCTATATAATTAGCTTGTACTCCCTCCGTCCCGGCTAATTATTGTCTTTTCATTTTGGCACAAAGACCAAGAAAAGAGTAGGAAATCACTTATAGGTTATACTTAGTGGATGACAAGTGGACACAATTATCGTATTGAGGGGTCTAATTCCTCATATAAAACCTTCGTATTATAGAAAGAAGAACAATAAATCGAGACGCCCAAATAGATAAATAGGACAACAGTTAACCGAAATGAAAAAAAAGTACTTAACTGACATTAAATAAATCTAGACAGCACGGAGCTATTGTGTCCTTATCGTTTACGTAACATTTGCATTCTGTAATGATCGATTATTGCATTTCTGTATTCTGACATAATGACATGATACAAGATTTCTGATTTGGAGGAATAGACGTATTTCACCCATATTGTATGATAATATAATTAAAGGGAAAAAGCTGGAATACCATGTTACTCAAATTATTTAATTTTATTCCTCGCAATCTTAATAAGCTGGCACATAAGCTAGTTAAGGGAGCGTTGGATTAGTAGCAAGATTATAAATTTACAGCTGCAAAAAAAAAAAGGAAGAAAAGTAAAATGAAAATGATGAGGTTGGTCTTCCTTCTTTGAGTATAAGGAGGACAGTAAAAAGAGTATTTTAACACAATAAGTTATAATGAAGACTGGATACATTTCGTTACAAGCTGAATACAGGATAAATGTGAAGTCTTTCTCGTTCAAGTCCACTGAAGTGCTCATAAAGCTCTCTGGTCGAAAGGCCTCTGGTTGATCCCACAAAGCAGGATGCCTTTGTATCGCCCACGCGTTGATGATAGCCTGTGTCCGTGCAGCGATAACATAGCTACTGACTAATGCTGTTGATGATAACCTGTGTCCGTGCAGCAATGTCATGATAACCTCTTACTTCATCTTGGAGTTGTTTCATGGCTTGCGGATGCATCAACAGCTTTGACATTACCCATTCTAATGCTGTCGAAATCGTCTCTAGTCCTGCAGCAAGCACATTACCCATTGCATATTCCGGCTGTGCCGCAATTGTCTTCGTCGCAATCTTTTGTTACTTAGACCGGATCAGGTTTGTAAGCTCTAGATAAATCTCAAAACTTCTAACAAGTAACTCCATTAATTGTCGTTTCTATTGACACAATTACATAAACTCTTGAGTATTGTATGTTATCTCTTCCAAAAATATAAGCAATCTACATATCTTCATTAGGGCATCAGAAACATTTATATACACTTTTAAAAAAGAGGGGTGATAAAATTTGGAACGCTTGATGTCTTGCTCACGCGGACTCTGATACCATATGAGGAGAGCCAATCAAATATATACTCTTAACAATTTGCTTATAGTTTTTATTCTTTGTCGGGGTAAACAATATAAATGATCGAAACGGAGTGAGAACTTCATAGTTGAAGAAACATAAGTCAAGCATAAGCAACATACATCAAGGCATAGAACTGTAGAACTGTAGAACAGTAGAAGTTAATCTTTTGTACATGAAAACTACAACTTCACCGTTCACTCTCAGATTTGTCTTCTAATTGCGAGAATAAGGAGCTGGAATTGCCATAAGAGGATCTCGCTTAGTAACCGATGTCCCAAAATTTTCAACCATGAAAGAATCCCCTTGCATCTCACTAGGAATCTCCCATTCAAATAGGCCAACTAGATTCGCCAATACTAGCTCCGCTTTGACAGTTGCAAACGATATACCTGGGCAACCTCGTCTGCCTGATCCAAACGGAATAAACTCAAAATCCAACCCCTTCATGTCAACCGAAGTGTTCAAGAACCTCTCAGGTCGAAACTCTTCTGGTTGGTCCCATGAATCCGGATGTCTATGTATTGCCCACGCATTGACAATAACCTGAGTCCCTGCAGCAATGTCATAGTTACAGACTTTGACATCCTGAGATGCTTCTCGATATAGAAGGGGGATTGGAGGATGCAGCCGTAGTGACTCTTTGATCACGGCCTTTAAGTATGTCATGTTCTTGAGGTCATCCTCGTTGATTATGGTTTTGCCTTTGGAGAATCCCCTCACTTCGTCTTTGAGTTCTTTCATGACTCGGGGATGTATAAGCAGCTTTGACATTGCCCATTCGAGTAGCGTGGAAGTTGTCTCTACTCCTGCAGCTAGCATGTCCTGTACATGCCATGAACCCTACATTTTTAGCATTTTTTTTGGTACCGCTACAATTTTAGCATTTGATTGTATTCCGTACTAGGGGTGGTCAAACATTCAGGTTTGGCTTGGCGGACTTGAAACCGGCCCGGTGTAGGGGGTGGGTCAACACGAGCCGTGTCGGGCCTGATAGAGGCGGATCCGGAACCAGCCATAAATTCTTATGGGTCGGGTTGGATTTCATGGACTCGGGCGCAGCCATAATTACTGACGGATCGGACATTCGGATTGGGTTAAATTTGAGGTGAGGGGTGGGTCAGGTTGGCAATGAGGTTTGACCAGAGCTACTCTCACAAAGTTTTCAGCTAAATTTCACGACCAAAAGAACTAGTTGGGAATAAAATGCAGACTATCAAGAATTTAATAATTTTGGGACATAAGCCTACCATTTTCTAACCTATAACAGGTTGTTTGTCACATGTCACATTTATCGTTAAAAGTGGCGACATTTGGCCCGTTCTTTTTAAGAGACGAAATTTGTCCGTCTTCAATGAGAATTTACGTATAAGAGAATAAATTTACCAGAAGAAGAGCTTTGATACTATCCCTTTCAAGAGACGGATCATTCCTCTGAATTTCTAACAGAACGTCTACCAAGTCTCCTTTACCCTCTCCGTCACCATCACCATCTCCGCTAAGTAAAATATGTTCTTGAACTACCTTTTCAACGAAAGAATCAAACGCTTTCGCAACTTTGTTTGCTTTACGTAACACACCCGACATATGATCGATCCAACCCAACCAAGGGATAAAATCTCCAAAACTGAATGCTCCAAGCGCCTCGCTAAAATCATTCATAAGCTCCTTAATATTTCCATACCCTTCGTCTCCAGCATACTTTCGTCCAAAGGCGACCCTAGAGACTACATCATTCGAAAAGCTTGCGAAAGTTTCTGTTAAATTCACCGGAATAAAAACTGGTGATTGTGATTCCCTGATACGTTCAACCAGTACAGAAATTTCATCTTCTCGAATTTTTTTAAAGAATTGAACTTTTTTGTTGCTTAGCATATGCATAATGCAAATGCTCTTAATTCCCCTCCAGTAATCTCCATACCTGGAAAACGCTATGTCCCTACTATTGTACAGGACTATCGAAGAAACCTGATTTTTAGGCCTGTTTGCGAAAACAGTGTCGTGGGTTTTCATGATTTCTTCGGCTACATTAGCCGAAGAAATAACAAGTGTCGGTCTGCTGCCTAGATGAAGCAGCATAATGTCTCCATGTTTTCGCGATAAGGATTGTAAGGATCGATGAGGGAGTGTACCAAGCTGGTGCAGATTGCCTAAGATGGGTAGTTTTCGCGGTGAGGGCAATCGTGTTTTGGTGTATAGCCATTGGTAGAGTATGATTGTGAAGCTTAGAAAAACAAGAATAGTTATTATTGGATGTATAGGAAGTTTTTCTAAGTTATGCGTCCCTAGCCACAACTTACTTCGCAATCTAGTTTTCTTTCCTTATCAAAAAAAAGAAACTGAAATTTACCGAACAAATCAGTTGAGCATGCAGGACTGGAATGAGGCCCTAGATAAAATACAGAAATACCAAATGCTAAATGGGAGTTTGCGGGAATTACGTGCCCTCGTGAATCCTAACTTGCACAGTTCTACTAATACTACTTTATAACCTGAAGAAGCTCCTAAAAAGCCCTAAGCAAGTACGCAGCAGTATGAACCTGCAAGAGTGTAGACCTACTCATGCATCCCAACAATAACATTCAAAACTGCAGAAGCAAGTCACAAAATTTGCCTCAAACCAAACACAAGAGAGAGCAGTATGAGGTAAAACAGAGTACTGGAGTTCAGGTTTCAATACACGAAGCGGGAATCAAGACTGCCAATCATTAGCTAACTCAAGAGAACCCACAAAACACTGATTACACTGTCAATTATAAAAGGCATGATGATTATACTCTCTCAAGCAGTTTCTCGACATAAACTTTCTGCTCTCCGGGGCTTGAAGACCCTGACTTCATGATTGCGTTACATACGAGTATCACCTTAGCTGGAGATTCAGCATTCACCTATGATTGAGAGAGAAAATTGTATCATTGGATAAGCACTCAAGATCACTTGTTAAAATAAGCTGAAATGAGCATGAGGACCTTTTTGGCCATATAACTACATTGCAAGGAGGGAAAAGAGTTAAGAACCGAAAATCCAAGGAAACAAATAAAAGTTTCAAGAAGAGTACCCAAACACGGCCATTTAAGCCCACAGCGATTTCGAAAGATAGCTTCTTTCCAAGACCCTCAAGAAGTGGACATGGCGGGGAACTCAGGAGGCTAAAGACAAAGAAAGTATCATCAGTAGACCTTTAATGGAAACAACTTAGCTTCATAAGAGAAGGAAAAAGTGAATATTATTTCCTGAACCCAACGGCGTTTTTTACATAACTATAAGCCACTCTCAAATCTCAAAAATTTAAAAACCATGAAAGACTCATGTATTTCATGAAGAATTGCATGACATTGATATAAGTTCTTACATTCGTGAAAGGCCAGTTGAAGTTTCAAACATAAAACCGTCATTTAGTGGTCCAAATTCTGCTGCTTTGCCGTTTGCTATTTCAACACATTATAACAGAAAGGCATAAGAAACTGTGCCTCTTCAGGCTTATCTAGAAGCAAGAAGACAAATAATTCAGACTACGAACCAGCTGTGCACGATAACTCTGGGTTCATCCCAGCATTTGCTTTGACAACACGAGCATACAGTAGAGTACCGGTCTGCAAAGGAACCAAAAACAAAGCTAAAGAAAAGAAGATTATAGGCTCCTTTGTCCTCAATTAAGAAAGAGGGAGAAAAAGAAAGTGAAAGGTCTCTCTCTTAAACATCCTTATACAACATTTACTCCATTATCTCAAAGGCTCCCGAATGTGAGGGGGATACGCTGCCTAGTCAAAGGCAGTTTTCATATGAAAAAAATGAAAATGGCATAAACTGATCGTTACTTCACAGCATAAGAAACATTGTCAGTTTAGTGAGTCATTTTGCTTTTCCATCATATTTCACAGTAAAAGAAAGGTGCGTCTTTGGCTCAATTAGAAATGATATCTCATGAGAATTGACAATATTACTTAGTAATTTTTATCAACACAATATCTACACAAATAGCAACAAGCAAACAAAATCAAAGCAATCCCATAAATCAAGCAATCACTCCCACCAATCAAGCAATCAAGTGATCCATTCACATTGTAAAAATAGCATAGAATATATTATTGTCTATAGGCTCCATTTACTATACTTAATTAACTCTACACAATTAGTATATAATAGCTTGTAAATCATTTGTCAAATATACATTCAAATCATAAACACCTTTCTAGTCTTATATGGTATCAGAGCAAGGGTGTCGATGTCATATGTGACATGATGCGAGGCTCCACTGTCAAGCAAGTAGTTCGGGTTAGGTGTTGTCAGCCCCTGGGTGGTGACGGTATTGGCTTGTGGTGCTGGTGGTTGTTGGCGGTTCGGTGGTGGAGGGAAAACTATGTTGGGAAATAGTTTGCGGAACATGGGACAGTCGGCAATGACATGTCCCACCTGCCGACACCATTGGCATCTCCCTTTGAACGGGCGTGGGGGCTGATTGGTGGAGGAGTATTGGTGAGGGTGAGACTGGTTGAAAGCAGGGGTATGGTTGGTGGTGTTACGGTAACTGCCTCGGTATTGGTTGTTGTTTCGGTAATGAAGGTTAGCGGTGGGTTGAAACGGGTCATTTGTTGAGTTTTGTTTTAGTAGTAGTTCATGTTGAAGCAACTTCTCATGAAGTGCTTCAAACGAGATTAACGTGTCGCGGGCTCGAATTGCATCTATTACGGGTTTGAAAAGGTTGTAATCAAGTCCTTTAAGGACTTTGGAAATAATGTCTTCGGGATCTAATATTTTTCCCATTAGTGCTAATTGATCGATGCATGCTTTGATGGCATGCATATACTCGGTGATGGTTTGGTCATTGTTTTTAAGTATCGAATCAAGTCGATCCTTAAGTTGGAGTATGTGGGTTCGTGATGGATTGGCATAAGTTTGTGCAAGTATGTCCCACGCCTCTTTCGAGGTGGTTGCGCGGACAATTAGAGCTTGTATAGTGGTTGATAAGGTGCCCATGAGGGCTCCTAGGATTAGGCCGTCTTGCTTTAGCCATGTGTGGTATGCTGGATTTGGTTGGTCTGTTTTGTCGGCAATGGTGATTGTAGGTGACGGTTGTTGGTGGGTTCCATCGAGGAAGCCAAGGAGGCTAAACCCGAATAGGATATGTGTTAATTGAAATCGCCACGATGTATAGTTGAGCGAGGTGAGTTTAACACAATGGTTCAAGTTGATGGATTGAAGTGGGGTGGATGACTCGTGTGGGTTGGGAATGGTGTTTTCGGTGTTTGTCATGATTGGTTGTCGAGGAAGGTTGACGGTGGTTGTGTGGTGGCGCTTGAAGATGACGGGTTGTGGGTGAAGATTGGTTGATGCGTTGGATCGTTTGTGGCTTTTGGATACCATGGTATCAGAGTCAGAGTGACCGAAGGTCACGTGTTCAAACCCTGACAGCCCCCAAAATCTCACAACCTCACCAAGTGGAAAAAACCCGCACATGGTATGGGGGGCCTGTGCACTAACCATCCACTCTTCAAGCCCAATGGGCATTCGAGTGAGGGGGCATATTAGAATATAACTATAATATATGGGCCTCAACCATTACCTTAAGGTTTTGGTTGAGATGGTTCATCTATCATGGTGGCTTTGGTTGAGATGGTTCATCTATCATGGTATCAGAGCCAGAGTGACCGAAGGTCACGTGTTCAAACCCTGGCAGCCTCCAATATCTCGAAAATCACCAAGTGGAAAAACCCGCACATGGTATGGGGGGCCTGTGCACTAACCAACCACTCTTCAAGCCCAATGAGCATTCGAGTGAGAGGACATAATAGAATATAACTATAATATATGGGCCTCAACCATCACCTTAAGGTTTTGGTTGAGATGGTTCATCTATCACCCTACCAACTCTCACTGGTTAGCATTAAAACGCCTTCTTCGCTACCTCCAAGGCACTCAAACCTACGGTCTACAGCTATACCGCCACTCCCCCTTGTGCCTTCACGCCTTTTGCGATGCCGATTTTGCAGGAGACAAAGACAACTATGTATCAACTACTGGTTATATAATCTATCTTGGCCGAAACCCAATATCATGGTCCTCCAAAAAACAACGTGGCCTCGCTCTCTCCACAACAGAAGCTGAGTTCCGTGCACTTGCCTCCGTCACCACCGAAACACTATGGCTTCGCAACTTACTCACCGAACTCAACATCTCCATCACAAAACCTCCGGCTCTTTACTGCGACAACATGTCTGCAACACTCTATGCCAAGAACCCCGTATTCCACTCACGAATGAAGCATATGGCTCTCTCTTTCCACTTTGTCCGCGAACAACTCCACCTTGGCCACATACGTATACAACACATTGCAAGCAAAGATCAACTGGCCGACGCTCTCACCAAACCACTCTCCAAACAACGATTTCATGAACTACGAGACAAGATCGGACTCCGCTCTCCGACGTCCATCTTGAGGGGGCGTATCAACACAATATCTACACAAATAGCAACAAGCAAACAAAATCAAAGCAATCCCATAAATCAAGCAATCACTCCCACCAATCAAGCAATCAAGTGATCCATTCACATTGTAAAAATAGCATAGAATATATTATTGTCTATAGGCTCCATTTACTATACTTAATTAACTCTACACAATTAGTATATAATAGCTTGTAAATCATTTGTCAAATATACATTCAAATCATAAACACCTTTCTAGTCTTATAATTTTTTCCTTCTTTTCTCCATTTTTCCCTTTGACCCTGTTGTAGTTGACGATTGAGGATGAACTAAGCGAGGTAAAACTCTACAGCAGCAGTTATCGAGAAAAATAGAGATAATGGAGTGGATAAATCTACAAATGATTTCCTGATACTTATACACAATGAGTACAAATTAATTATGCTCTTACATTTGAGAAATAAACTCTCATACCTAATGTGCCTTTTTTTATTACTCCTATATCTTTAAATCAGGTGTTCTAGACCCACTTTTTTGTGTCAATAATTTTGAATTATAGGTTACTTGGATTTGAAGGTGGGGACTACGATAAATAAATTAAAGTTTAGGGAGCTAAGCATCACGGAAGGAAGAAGTTATTTAGATCCAAAATTTCAATATCTTGTTTTGAAAGAGATGTTGTAATGGAGGTACAGAATATAGGAAATGAGGAGGGTGAAGAGGAGGAACAAGGTAGAGCATGGTGGTGGTTGGGGTTGGGGTTGGGGTTGGAATTGGGATTGGGGGCAAAGACTTGGGACTTGGGACTTGGGACTTGGGACTTGGGAGACCAAGATAATGACTATGAAAAAATACATTACTTCTTCTTCACATTTACGCCACCTCCTTCCCTCCATCTACATTTAACATCTATAAGAAAGCACTTGTAGGATTAAGGGATTAAGAATCAAAATCAATCATTCCCATCAAATATTGAGCAGATAAAAAACTTAGTAAGTTTCAAATGGATCAGGTAATTTGAGAACAATCATGGGTTTGAAGACACACCATCATGGGCTTGAAGACAAACCTTCACGAACAACAGAAACAAGATCAAACAACACAAATAATAGAAAGATAATAGATTGTTTGTGTGAAACCATCATAATGGAAATGCTTGGAACAATCTCGTCAAAATACATGAACGAAACAGAAGTGAGCTTAAATCACAAAAGTAAGAAAGATAAAAGCTTGATGTAGCCATCCTAACTGAGTAGTGTCCAGTCTTATATCCATGCAGCTCTTCAGAATGCTTACCTCAAATTTCGGAACATTTTTCTTGATAACACCTTCAAAAGCCAAAATAGGCAAAAATGCCAGAGTAGGTCCTTTAATATCCACAAGAAAGTTCTGCTCGCAAAGAAAAAATAAGACGGTACTTAAGTATATGGGATGATAGCCGATAAAATGGGGAAGAAAAAATAAAGAAATAAGGTGTTCGCTTTCAATAGATATAGATGCTTACATCTCCCCTACAGTCCAAAACGATGCCAAGAACATGATCCTCCACGCAAGGAACATACTGCACAAGAAATCACATAAAGTTTATGCATCCATGCCTATTGCACCTCACTGGTTAAATACTCCCTCCAAGTTTCTCATTTCTTCCCTCTTTCCTTATTCATTCAAGTCACCTTGTCTTCCTTCTTTTCTTTTTTGAAAACTTTTGTGTGGTCCAAATTCAATTGCATGTGGATTGTGTGTTTTGTGTGGTCCAAATTCATTTCTTTAATTCTTGTATCCAAAAAAAAAGAGAAGAAATGAAAGACTTGGAGGGAGTAAATTATTATCAAACTTGCTTATACTAGAGAAAACCATTCGGCATTCACCTTTCACAGTTCATTTACAAACCCACTAACTGGAACTCAAATTGTTGGTGTAAATTATATCTCATTTGTCTCCAACTTGAAAAAAGATAACTTAACACACGTCTTAAATTATTTTCATAGACTCATGACAATTTGGAACTGAAAGGGTTAAATCAATACCCCTTCCATCCACACCGAAGGTAACATGAGGTTGGGCAAACATTACTACGGGGGTCCACTTGCAAACAAAGTTTTTTAATAAGGGCAAACATAATGGCATATATAGTGTAAATAAGGAGGGTGTATGAGGGGTCTTTGGTAATTTTTTTAACCCATGAAAGAATGGGTAGTTTGGTTTGGATGGACCAATTAAGGCAAGTGTTACCTTTAGTGTGGATGGGAGGGAGTATGATTCAAAGGAATAACATCAGACATTCAAAACCACAAATACGAATCATTTGAATGGATTTAAATAATTCTGGTGCTCCCAACAAAAATGGCCGACAATAGAGCTATCAAAGAAATAGTATCGCATAGTTCTGGTTTAAAAAAAAAAAGAAATATTCTTACTCTTTTATGAGATCCTTCAACCCAATATTTGTTTGGCTTCGCGAATCTCAATTTGCCAGCTTTTATGACAGAAATTGCATCACCATCCTAATATCATCCAAATCCAAAGTCAAATTACCAACAAAAAGTAGGCCTGTTTCTTATCACTTTCCGGTGTAGAAGAAATGAGCCGTGTAGATAAATCGGTTCACAGTTATCCTAAAATGCTAAATATTAACTTTTTAAAGACCAATGCTAAACAACAGAGGAATAAAAGCAGCTAAGTCCCCACACAGATCTAACTTAGCATTGTGTAGAACAAAGGTTTAGACGCACAACTCGACATGTAAGACAAGATTTCTGCAATCTAACATCCATTTGGTATCACATAGATAAACTACTATGGAGTACCAAATACTCCCTCCATTCCATATATTATTGTCCCCCTTGATTTGGATAATCAATTTTGATACTCCCTCCTATTCACTCATTTCTTCCCCTTTCCTTTTTGCACAAGAATTAAGAAAATAGATTTGGACCACACAAAACACACTACCCCACACACAAATGAATTTGAACCACACAAAACACACTACCCCACAACCAAAAAGGAAAGAGGGAAGAAAATCCGACTTACCCAAAAAGAAAAGAGGGAAGAAATGATAGAATAGGAGGGAGTATTTATTATCGCACAAATATATAATACTCCCTCCTAGTTTACTTGTTCTTCCCTTTTCTTTTGTGCACAAAGATTAAGGAAGTGAATTTGGACCACACAAAACACACTACCCCACATGCAATTGAATTTAGACCACACAAAAGCTTCCAAATAAGGAAAGAGGGAAGAACACCAAACTAAGCTCAAATAGGAAAGAGGGAACAACAATCAAACTAGGAGGGAGTAATTACACAGTACAACTTTGATCAAAAGAAAGTACGAAAACAATTCTTGCCATAAATCAAATGTGACCAAATTGATAATGTAATTTTACAAATACTTGAAGTTGACAATCAAAATAAAGACGGGGCGATAATTTTGGGATGGAGACACTCCATATGTAATTAAAAAAAGGAATGTCTATCATGAAAACAACTCAAGGTCACAGAACGAACTCCGTTCATCACGCCATATTACTCACGCCTTGCCTAATCACATTACCAAACATGATAATTATAGCCAGGTCAATAAAAATACTATGATTACACAACGTCACCGTGAAGAACAATTTGTGCTACCTGAAGGTATCAGCGCAGGGCAGCTTCTAAGTTTTTAGCTTTAAACAGGCAACATTGTTTTGGATACGTACGTTTTGGATACGTACAAAGCAATCACACAACAATAGCATCAACAGTCAACACTTGTAAGCGATATGGACTACCCAAATCAAACCATCACAGAACCCACAGTAAACAACAATTCATTCGCCTTCTACGCAAAGTTACAACCTTTCACCTCTAAAAAATGTACTTCAATCGTTTAAATGACACACTAATGTAAAAAATAATAAAAAAAATCGCTGAAAAGACAATTAAAAAAGTAACAAAGTTGAAGAAAAATACCTGACGAAGGCCGCCGCCGAGTTTAATGGTTTGGAGAGTCATAGTAGAGAGGTCCAAAACGACGTCACCCGGAACCTAAGAATGAATGAATAAAAGATGGATATAATCAGGAAAAGGTTGAAGAAGTTGAAATGAATAATCAAAAAAGAAAGGAACACATACAACAGACTGATCAATGAAGCTTTTGCGTGCAGTCAAAGGATCTTCCACCATTTTCGCTCTTTTGATCTAGCAGTGTTCAAATTTGAGGAACTGACTACCACTATCAAATAATCAAAATTCACAACATAAAATACACTGGAACAAATAAAGTATCAACACTTAAAAATAAAGTATAATTTATTCGTGAAAAGAGAAATTCAAACTAAGAATTTAAATTAGAAAACTGGGAAGAGGGAACTTAGAAATAAGGGTTTAAAGTTTAATAACTTACAACAATTAGGGATAGGGCGGCAAGGGCGAAGGGGAGAGGTGGATGGTGGCGGACTAACGGCGCCGAGAAGGGTGGCTAATAGCCGTCAAATGGTTACGAGAGGCAGTTGCAGTGAATTTAGGGGAAACAAGCTAGGGAGGAGATGTATAGTCAGTCTGAAATCTGAACATTGCTAAGAAAATAAATATGACCCGCCGAAATCAGCCCGATCAATCCACCAGATACGAAAACGGTGACCTAACACTCTAAGACTCTCGGGTGAGTAACAGCGGATATTCGATCCGGTTCATAAAACCATATCGTATATCCGCTTTTTAAAATCTCATTTTAGATTATATGTATTCGATATGGATTTTCCGGATATATGGAAGTCGTATATCCGGTTTTTATGTATACTAGTTGTTGTATGGCGCGTGTAGCGCGCCATACCCTAAGATATTTATATTCGCGTTGTTCTTTTCCTAAGCTTCTCTATCCCTCCTTTTCCTTTCTTTGTCCCGAACCACCATTTTCATCTCTTTTAACCTCACTTGTTTTTTCTCTCTCTTGAACCAAGCACAAACACATCTTCAACCTTTCCCCTCACTCAACAAGGACCACTTCCCTTGTTACTTGCTTCTTCAACCATACATACACCTCCACCTTTTACCCTGATGACTTTCACTCCTACAAAGGCACTGCGTTGTAGTTTTCACTGGGTATGTTTGTTGCGTTTGATTTCTAAATCTAGCTCAATTCTTCTCTTCCCCCTTCCCGAAATATCACTCCTACAAGAACAATCATTATCCAGTACTGGTTCATGCATAACTAACACACTCAATGCCAAGCAGACTACCTCAAAAACGTTTAATCCTAGCACAAGAAAGACAAGAATTCACAGGTAAATTACTGCAATTTTAATCCAAAAGTACTGCAATTTTTACATGCCTTGAGAGCACAGTTGAGTCAGCACATCTTTCAGCTTTTTAATTCTAAAGTACTACAATTTTACAATAAAAAAGATTACTAAAATGAATTTGAATAACAGATGTACTTTGGTTCTGACTAAACTCATTGCCATTCAAATGGCGTGACATAAAATTTGTCAAGATTGATTTAGCAAAACAAATACTCGGTATTTTTCGCACTTCCATATTTAAGTTGTGAATATTGACTGTGAGAAAAAGTGTGCTAGAGTTGACAGAAGTTGTCTTTCAAGGTCAAATGAAGGAGTAGGTAATCAGGAATTATAAGTCTAAGGTAGATTATTACAAATGGTAATTATCACCTGGAATTGCACATATGAAAGACTATTCAGTAATTTGGTAGTTAATTAGTTGTGCATAATCCCATGCTGAATTGAGTTCATTAAAATGTATAGACGCTTACCTACACGAAGAAAAAAACCTAAATTCCAAGAATAAATGGAAATGCAAGACGGCTACTTTACAGCATAATTGAGCACCTTAAGTTATAATCATCGACTGAAACACCTTATAATTAAAAATAATATGTATTGAGCTTAAGTCGTCCCCTTACACCTCAAGAAATCTAAACTCACGTCCTCTTACACCTTATAACTAAAATTCATTAGGAAGATAGCCCTAACCCAGCACTCATCCATACAGTGAACACCAGAATAGAAGGAAAAATGAAAAATCACTACGTCTCTACTGTTTTTGCCAATGACAAAGTAGAGTACATAATGGGATAGAAAATGACTAAAACAAACTGTGCAAATGTTTATTAAAGAGGTCCATATACTGAATATGAAGAAACGGAAAATAAAGCAATAAAAGCAAAGGTTAATTCCACTGTACAAATGCTTATGGAAGTTAATAGTTCACTAAATTGGGGATTTGATTTTAATATGTTAAGCCCAATATTAAAATAAAGTATTCATTCAAAATCCGCAGCAAACAAATAACTCAAACATACCGACAAAGGTAAAAGATTATTTTTTAGCAACAATTTCTGGGCACTTTTGGCAACAAAAGATGATGGGATTAATTACAAACTACACTCGCAAAAACGGCAAAAATAATTCTTAGCACTATCTTTCGACGAAGCCCACTCCCATTTTTTAAAGTACCAACTCTAACAAGCATTGTTTATCACATACACATACTCATCCTACTTATTGGAGATTCCTAAAAAATACATACTACCCAGTTGATGAAATTAAGATTACATCATGTAAAAATCCAAACTTTTGATCGATAAACTATCATCATTGATAAAAGATAAAAACTAAGAATAGCCGAACTTTAATTTACCCTTAAAACACCATAAAATTTGAGTAATTGATCAGAACGGAAAGTACCGCGACAGCCCACCTAATTAAAAACCAATAGCTAATGTAGAGATGATCAAAAAGAGAGAAAAAAACTAAAATGGCATCAACATCTCCCTCAAGTTTATCAACTACTCTCACATGATACAGATTAATATGAAAATAGTTTTGATATATCAAGCATAACAAAGATTAGCCGGTGTCTTGAATATATATTTGGACAGTTAATGGCCAAAGTTGCCATCGGTTGACAATCGTCAACAGAAAGTGGAATAATTAGAGTGGAGATAGTAAGATCTTTGGTCTATAATGTGCTCTTAACATCAATTGTCAACTAAGCACTGATCTCGGCACTTATTTTCAAGATTCTCGATCTCTGGCACATGATTCGTCAACTAAGAATAGCCTGCTCAGGAGAAGCTATTGTTACTTGAAATTTACTCCGTAGGAGTTAAAGGCCAAGACAGTAATCCAAATTAAGGGAAGAAGGCAAAAGTCTTATCTTTTTTGTTCTCTACCTAATCTTATCTAGCGTATGGTTTGTCATTCAGCAACCTCAAGTGTTAAATCGTGATTACTTAGGTTTTCCTCAAAGCATAGCGTCTTTACAGATGCAACATCATAACCAATGAGGAAAAAATGATACCCTAATTATAAAGAGCATTATCTACTATACATAAAAAATATCCAATTCAAAAAGGGGAAAATGCAACAAAACCCTAGAAAAAAAAATGAGACCAATTTAAATTTACCTCACCAAACTTGAATCGAAGAGGATTAATGTGAAGTGATTGAAGCCCGTGTACTCTCCAAAACAAAAACCCTAGAACACAGAAAAACCCAGAATTAGTCACAAATTGATGAGTTTATCAAAATTAAAGCAATGATATCCCTAAACTCTACCATCGTATACAATACTACATACAAAAATCCAGATTAGAAAAGAGGAAATCTACCTGACAGTATGTAATTATAGTTTGTTAAGTGAACAAGGCGAAGCAGATTATGGTGCTCTGGAGAAAGAACAATTATTGACAGTGTAAAGGAAGAAGCTAGGTAATAGAAAGAGAGAGAGATATACGGAATGTGACACCCTCAAATTTGCGGAAAGATAAACAAGTAATTTAAATAAATAAATGATGAGAATACGTTTCTAATAGGTTCACTTTAGTGAAAATCGGTAAATTTTAAAACCGGAACCTATCATTAAATATATTCATCATAACGAAGGTGTCTTAAAGAAAAAAAAGTCATACAAAAGGAAAATAATATTTTACATAAAAATTATACAAGACGGGAGACATATCTCCCGTATAAATACGGAAATAAAAGAGTATATAATAATATACAATCTAAGAACCGAATATAGGTCCAAGGTAAATACTTCGCTCGCTAGCTCGTCAATGTACCCCAAATATGCATTCACCACCTGTTCGACCGCATTAAATATAAACACGGAAGCCACAGTAAGTGGGGAGTAACTCCGAGTTCTCCCAGCCACGAAATGTCGAGTTTAATGAAACATGAATAACATAAAAGCAATGTATATGGAAAATACAAAACTTAAACATATATGATATGCTTTTCATGTTATGAAAAAGATAACTAACAAATAACCTAGCATGTGAAAGCTATCATGTGAAACCGATAATAAACTATGACTCGAGGTAGGGCAGCTGGTATGCTAGCTCAGAGGTTCCTCTCAGAAACATGGCCATGATACACTCAAACCCTAATCAACACGTAATCATGTGAATCAGTTAACAACCGGTAATCCAAACTCTATCAATCCTAGCCGGCTTGCATCTCACCTTCTAGAACTCATAGAATCATACATACATGAAAGACCAATCCTTCTACAAACAGGCATAAGTTATTAGCACAGTCAATAGTCGACTTCTGTAACTCGAGGCTATACCACAAGGTAGGAAAACATCCTAGTCCTAGACTGATCAGACCTAGCGACAACAGCTATTCCGTTCCCCGTCCCATGACATAACCGTCTATGAGAAACTCTACTAGGCGACCCCCTAGCAGAGATGGCTAGTACTTAAGCTGACTCCAGTCCCAAAACGGATCAGGCAGCCATGCCCCGACTTGGATATAAACCCACCAAGCCGAGACACAAAAGCTATCAAGCAGTGAACTCCATATGCTCGTTAAAGATAGTACGGGCCTATCAATGTCATGGTCCAAGCTACTCATTTAGAATTAGAATGGTCAAGACGCCATATCTCATAATTCTCTATGGGTACTTAGTCAACACGACACCAACCATATAATAAAACAGTCACGGGAAAAACTTCCTATCATGTGACTAATTGCATATAAATCATATTCAAATATCATATCGCCTCATATCTACTAAGGCTCATTCATTCATTCATTAAATAAAACCTTACCTGAAGACAAATCCCCGACCCGAGTCCCGCGAAGGGTCATCAGTCAAAACGGGGCTGACTAGATCTTAGTTTGACCAAACCCGTTTGGTCAAACCGGCTAGAAACAGAGTCTTTACCAATTAGACTTAGACATAAAAATTCAACATATTCATTACATGTTATTTAAAACTTCTAACATGTGAATTATAAATCTTACGAAAAACCCGCTTGACTTAAAGGATATAAATTTAAACTACGATCTCGTATTATAATTTCTAACATATGAGAAATAATAATTTTATGAAAAACCTTTTTAATTATAATTTACTATTAAAATTTCCCACTTGTTAAATATTACAAAACACGATAAAATGACGATAACTCAAAAACCGTCACAAGTCCCAAAGTGGGACCCAAGGGCTGATTTTGGGCCGAGACACACATGGGCCTGGACTGGGCCCCACGGCCTAGTTTTGGGCTGTTTTGGCCTTTTTATCGATTTTACTAAAAACCGTTTCTAATTATTTCCCGCATGCTTAACATAATTAAAACCCGTCAAAACAACAACATAACAATCAAAAATCGACACAACCCAAAGACCAAAACCCGGACCCACCATGGACCAACCCAGACCGGGTCTGAACCGGCCTGGACCGGCTGGTTTGGTCCGGTTCACCACCACCACCATTTCCGGCCACCACCCAAAACAACAACCCTTTTTTCCAAATTAATTCTAACATGTTTTTAATTAACAACATCCATTTTTAAACATTCAAAACAACCATCAATCAAAATCATGATTAAAAATAATTCATCCAAATTCCTCAAGAACACTAAACATATTAAAAATTTCCTACACAACATAAAAATCATAACTTATGAGAAATCATCAAAATTCATAAAGAACACAAAACAACATAAAAACTCCATACAACATAAAAATCATCCTACTTATCATATTACTACTAAAAATCCATAAATCATAAAAACATGAACTAAAACAAGGATGAACCAAAAACTAAAGAAAACAAAAGCTATGTAACATATATTCGTCGAGTAACTCGGAATCGTTACCTTAGCTAGCAAAACCAATTAGCACCAAAATAATAAGAAGTATATAATAAGAAACCGTCTACTAATCTTCACCCAAAATATACGAGTCTCCACACTCGTCTTCAAAATCTTCCCCTATAAGAAATGACAAGAAAAACATTATTAGAACTTAAAATATGATTTTCCATAATTAAAGTGTTGAAAACGATTTTGTCGGAATTGAAATAAAACCGTACATGAAGATGGGGAGCGAAGAGGAGATCCTAGAAATATAAGTTAGGACGGATGTAATTAAGAAATGAAGGTTTTATGAAGGTTTTGCTCAAGAACGACGAAGAACGGATGAAGAACGCTCAAGAACACTCAAGAACGATTAAAGAAAGTGATAATTTGATTTTAATTTGATTTGTTGAAAAATGAAAAGTTGTTGGTGAGTAAAGAGGGTGATTGGGCCGTGTACATATAGAAGGAATATGGAGTCGGATTTTGAAATTGTTGTTACGTAATTGACTCGGATTTTATAATTATATTACGGTAATTGATTAAATATAATTATCGATTAAGTTAATTAAACTAAATATCAAGATATTATGTTATTGAAATGAAAAGAAAGAAAATATCAAGGTCAAAGAGAGGACAAAGGAGACGTGAGAAATGAAGACAAATCGGGTCTGTTTTTAAGCGATTGCGGAATTTAAGTTGACAGACCGATAAAGTTACAAATATCTTAGATATTATTATTAGTTTAATCATATTCATTAAAAGATCTAACATGAGTGAAAAATAGGTGACATGGGGCGTGTGAAATGGGTAGGAATCGGGTCTGATTTTGAGCGATTTGCGTAATTTAAACGGACGGATCGATAAAGCTACAAATATCTTAGATATTTGTATTAGTTTAATCGAAACAATTAAAATATCTCAAGTGAGTGGAAAACGATGACATGGGCGTGTGACTCATGCCAAAGTCGAGTTTCGATTTTTGTTTCGGGATTTACGATGAGTCGGGAATAGTTAAATGACGTTCGGTTAAAACCGTAAAAGTTGTTCTTTAAATTCCGAATAAATTCAAAATAATTATATTAAATTATGATAAATCATAATAAATCAAAATAAAAATAAATTAAAAATATAATTTTTTAAATAAAATTTCGGTCTTCAAAATTGCAAGGCGAGTCGGGAAAAGTCAACGAAAGTCAAAGTCGACTTAAAAGTCGGGAAAAGTCAAAGATGACTTAAAAGTCAAGAAAAGTTTAGGACGACTTAAAAGTCAAGAAAAAGTCAATGACGACTTTAAAAAGTCAAGGAAAAGTCAAAGACGACTTAAAAGTCAAGAAAAGTCAAAGATGACTAAAAACGGTCTTTTCATGAAATCTCTCAGAAATTCCAACTACGAACGCGGAATTTCAAAATACGACTCAGAACAAAAATTTCTATTTTAAAAACTTAAGTCTGCTGAAAAGTGTTAGTAAATATTTTTACTAGAAAAATTGGGTATTTTTCGGGTTGTTACATCTAGTTTATGCAATCTTAGACTACTTTTACAGCAATTTCCTAGTATTTCTCTAATGTTTTTATAAGCACTTGTCATTACATTGGGTTGGATATTTGTTCTTTATTTTATTTCTTACATAATTTGCATTCCAAACTCGGTAATTTTCTATCCTTGATTTACTTATGCAATTTCCGACATCATGAACTATAATCTCATTAGTCTTGTTTTTATATTGTTGTTGGTAGGAAATCCATGTAAAAGTAATCTAGTTAAAACCGAATTATCGTTTAGTATGTCATCTTTCATTTTGCCTAATCATATAATCATAAAATTTATCATTAGAATCATTACTAATATAATCACCTTAATCATTTTAGCACTTTTATTTCATAGTTTGATTTCCTACATCTTTTTCCTCTTAATTTACTTAATCACATAAATTAGATATAACATTGTAAGATTATCATCGTGTAAATACAATAAATAGAATTGTAATATTGAAATGATTTGCTAGTTAAAATGAATTAAAAGAAGAGTCGATACCAATAGAACCACCTAGTTTGTTTCTTCCTTTGGTCGTGTCAAATTCTATAACTTTGTTTAGTGGCCATAAACAATTGTTTGTATTAGTCAATTTCCGTCTTAGAAACGAGAGTTGGGATGGGAATTAGGACTACCAATAGGGGTTTAGTGACCTAACCAGACTGAGAGGACGTTAGGACCCATTAAAAAGTCGGTACGAATCCGAGAGGAATATACCGCTACAAGGCTTAGACAATCGTAGTAATTCAAATATTGGTATCAATAAAGCTTTTAAATCATTTGACATGAATTTCTCTTTCTCTATATCAATTTGATTAGATAGTTTATTTTACTGTTTTAGATAGTTTATTTTATTGTTGTTTAGTTAGTATAAATACTCCTTCATATCTTAATTGTAAAACACACGAAACACACAAGCAATCACACGGCATACTTACTTACTTGTGTTGATTTTCCAAAATCATTTTAAAGCAAACCTTTGAGCAAAATATTTATTATTTTTAGAGTTTGTTTTTCAAAAGAATCGTGCATCAATTATTATCAATCGCTTGAGTGAAATACGTTATTGGATAATAGTACATCATTATAAGCTTACAATTCTTTAACGGGAATCTGTGTGAGTTATATTGTACTTTCTTATTAGCGTAAGATAGTATAGAGTATTTAGCGATACTCACCTTGAGTTATACTCATAGTGTTGATTATACGAGTGGGTTGGTAATTTTTGTAATCCGTAGAAAGGTACTAAAAATTATTAATCGAGAATAGTGGACGTAGGTTTCAACGTGTGAAACTGAACCACTTCAAAAATCCGTGTGCCTCTCTCTACTCTCTTTACTTTTCGTTATTTCGTTACTTGTGCTTACTTTGATTAATTAATTAGTTAATTTTAATCCATAAGATCAAATAATTAATTACATATCATATAAATCGAAAAAGTGGGGCTAGTTTTTAATACTCAATTCACCCCTCCCCCTCTTTCGTATTCGATCAATAGACTCTACAATTGGTATCAGAGCCTCGTGCTCTTGATTGCCTTACAGCAAGGAGTCTGATCCATTTATCCTTTTATTTTTATTTTTTTCCGCTGCATTTTATTTTATTTTAATGGATTCCAAACATCTGAAGTGTCCCGTATTCGATGGGAAGAACTACAGTTTATGGAAAAATATGATGACCCATTTCATAAAGGGTAACGATTGGGAGTGTTGGCTAATCATTAAGAATGGCCCTAATAAGATCATGCTTCGATCTGTCAATGGCACTCACGTCGAAAAGAAAGAAGATGACTATGTTGAGGCAGATTATAAGAAAGTTGAGAAAAATTCAAAGGCTATCAGTCTGTTGCAAAACGGCATGACTCATACTGAATTTGATCGTTTCTCATCTAGTTCTACTGCCAAGGAAATATGGGATGGTCTAGAGTTAGCCTATGAGGGGACAACTGTTGTCAAAAAACAACGTATTGCATTACTAATGCGAAAATACGAAATGTTCTCTATGGAACACAATGAATCGCTTGACAGCATGTCCACTCGCTTCTCTAGTATCATTAATGAATTGAAAAATCTTGGAAAAACTTTTGACTCCGAGGAAATTGCCAGGAAGATCCTTAGAAGTCTATCTAAAAGATGGAGACCTAAGGTGACGGTAATTGAGGAATGTAAAGACCTATCTGACCTATCTTATCAAAGAGCTACTCGGAACCCTAATGGCTCACGAGATTACTCTTGATGAGGATGAGGATAACGATAGTAATAGTAAGAAAGTGGCTTTACAAGCCGAATCTAGTGAAAGACAAGATTCGGATCTTGAAGATGAAACAGTATTATTTGCTAGACGTTTTAAGAAAAAATTCTTTAATAAACCACAAGGGAAAACGTTTAACAATAACATCAATAAATCTTATAAGAAGCCAATTGAGTCAAAAGGGTCTCTCAAGTCGTGGTTGCTTCAAATGTGGGGATAATGATCACATGATCAAGGATTGCCCCACATGGAAGAAAATCAAAGACAAAAATCAACGAGACAAAACCAAGAAGGAATTAAAGCAAGTTATGATGGCTTATTGTTGGGGAGATCTTGACACAAAGGACAACGAGTCAGAGGAAGAAGAAGTCGCCAACTTGTGTCTAAGCAACGTCAGTCTTGACCTAATTTCAGACAGTGACAATGAAAGCGAATCCGAGATGTGTCTTGTCGGCAACTCAGATTCAGAACCAAATTCAGAAGATTATGAAGAGGTTAGTCATCTTGAACTTAAAAAGCAAGTTAAGAACTTATCTAAGAAGTCTTTAATTAAGTATTTTGAAGAAGCCTTAGATCATTGTCATGAACAGAGTCTTGAATTAAAAGATCTTAAAGAACAAATCCTTGACATTGCTGAGGAAAATCAACTTCTAAAGGCCAAAGCGAAAAAGCTCAAGTCTAAAGTTATGGCAACTTCAGCTATAACTTCAGACATGACAAATGTTGAGAAAGAAGCTCTTGAGTCTAAAGTTACGGCTAATGAAGCTATTATCTCAGAGTTAAAGCTCAACATTAAGCATCTTCAAGCCAAAGTTATAGCTAATGAAGCTATAACTTTAGAATTGAAGAAAGTCAATGAGCTTTTACAATCTGAAGCTAAGGCAAAGGAAGTTGTTATCCTTGATCACGAGAAAGTAAACTCTTTTCTCTCTCAGCAATTGAAAGATATAAAGGCTGAATTCTCTCAAGCCAAAAGTCAACATAATGAGGAGAAACTTATCTTGAACAAACGCTTTAACGATTTTCGTGAAAATTTCAAAAAGAACAATCCCTCCAAAGACTCGAATGTAGATCATTCGTCGTGTGAAAAAGAAATTCAGTCTTTGAAGGAATTGCTCCTACATGCACGAAAAGTTCATGATAAATGGGAAGGAAGTCAGAAGGTCTTAGACTTCCTTACCGAACAGTCTAACAATAACATGAAGATGGGTCTAGGTCATGAATGTTATAGTCGTAGAGACCATGATAAGTGCAAATCCACTCCTTCTGACTGTGATTTCAGAAGAAGGAAGTATGTCAATCTTTCAGAATATCTGATTTGCAATTATTGTGGTCACAATGGTCATGTTAAAGAGAACTGTGTTAAATACGTCAACGACAACAAAAGTCAAACTAATTTTGTTAAAGAACATGATGTGTCTAGTATTAATGAGTCTGAACCTGGACCTCAACGTTATGAGATTAGAAATAATAAGCTCAGATGGTTTTATGACATAGCTTTCGATTACACATCTGTACCTTCAAAATCCAAATCATATGTGAATCAGAAGCAGTCATTTAAATCTAATGTGCGTCGCAACAATAACAATCACTATAATAAACCTAGACAACCCTATATTAAGAAGAAAAGAATTGTTAGACATGTATGGGTTAGGAAGGATCAAATATATAGAGTCACTAACCACAAAGGACCCAACTTAGCGTGGGTACCTAAAAGCTGTATTTGATTCTCTTGAAGATAATAGTGAAAGAAAATAATCTATGGTATCTCGACAGTGGGTGTTCGAGACACATGACCGGAAACAAGAATCTTTTTCTTTCACTAGAGCTCTTCAACGGTGGCAAGGTCACCTTTGGAGACAACAAGAAGGGCAATATAATCGGTGTAGGTAAGATTGGTATAACTTCTTCACATGCTATTAATAATGTATATCTGGTAGATGGCCTTAAGCATAACTTGCTAAGTATCCCTCAATTATGTGACAAAGGCAATAAAGTCGTTTTTCATTCAAATGTTTGTCGTATCATAGTTGAAGGTACTAGTAATGTTATCTTAGAAGGTCTACGTAAACGGAACATGTATATGATTGATTTGAACAAAGTCACTACAAGTTCCTTTACGTGCATGAAAGTCACTGTGGATGATTCATGCTTGTGGCACAAGAGGTTTGCACACATTCGTCCAACTATTTTAAAGAAACTCAAATTGTGGGATTTAGTTGAGGGCTTACCCTCAATCAAATTCGAACAAGAGAAGATGTGTGACTCATGTGCCCGTTGTAAACAAGTTAGATCTTCATTCAAACCAAAATGAGTAGTAAGTACAGAGCGTCCACTTGAGTTGGTACACATGGATTTGTGTGAACCTATGAAAGTTAGAAGCCGCGGTGGATCAAGGTACGTATTCATCCTAGTCGACGACTACTCAAGGTATGTATGGCATATCTTTCTATTTACTAAAGATGAAACTTTCGATGAGTTTGTAGTACTAATGAAGCTCGCCCAAAACAAGTATGATAACAAGTTAGTTTCCATTTGTACGGATCATGGCACCGAATTTGATAATCAAGCCTTTATAGAATATTGTAGGGAGAATGGTGTAGGACATAACTTTTCTGCACCACGAATGTAACACCCCGTAATTTGAAAGACCGAAATTATATTTGAAAAATAATAAATTTATTTTATTTTAATTTATTACGATTTATTTGAATTTATGATAATTTAATATAATTATTTGAATTTATTTGGAATTAAAGAGTAGGTTATACGGTTTAAACCCGAACTTCATTTAACGATTCCCGAGTCAACTTAAGTCCCGAAACGAACCCAAAACCCGACTCCTACATGTGCCACACGCCCCTAGGCACCTTTTTCCTCATTTTTGGGCTTTTGATTACTTTTGATTAAACTAATACAAATATCTAAGATATTTGTAACTTTATCGATCTGTCAACTTAAATTCCGAAACAAATCGCTTAAACCCGGACCCTATTTCTTCCTCTTCCACACGCCTCTCCCCCTTGTCCCTTAGGATTAGATATTTTCATTTCTTTTGATTAAACTAACATAATATCTAATAATATCTAGATATTTACCATAATATCTAAGATATTTATAAAACCCGAGTCAATCCCATAACAACAAGTTCAAAACCCGACTCCCATTAATCCCCTATATTACACGGTCCAAACCTCCCCTCTTACTCACTACTTATCTTTTTATTTTACATTAAATCAACTTAATATCTACTTAATACCTTCTTTAATATAATCACACTTGTTCTTCGTGTTCTTGATCGTTCTTGAGCAAAATCGTCACAAAACCTTCGTTACTTGGCCAAATCCGTTCTAAATTATATTTCTAGAGTCTCCTCTCCGCTCGTCATCTCCGTGTACGTTTCATTTTCAATTCCGACAAAATCGTTTTCAACACTTTAATTGTTGAAATCAAGTTTTAATACTAATAATGTTATTTTTGTCATTTCTTATAGGAGAAGATTATGAAGACGAGTTTGGTGACTCGTATATGTTAGAAGAAGATTAGTAGACGGGTTTTTAGGTCTTATTTTGGTGCTATTTGGTTTTGTGCTAGCTAAGGTAACGATTACCGAGTTACTCGACGAATTAATGTCACATATGTTTTTGTTATTTACGGTTTTAAGTAGTAACATGCTAGGTTGTTATTATTATTAAGTTTTATGCGTTTTTAACATATTTAGTGTTTTTGACATGTTGGATGATTTGTTCATAATCATAATTTTAGTATGAATGATGGTTGAATTGGTTGTTAAAATGGATGGTTGTTAATTAAAACATGTTAGAAATAAATTTGGGGTTGTTGTTGGTGGTGGCCGTTTTGGTGGCCAAGAAACAGGCCCGGCAGGCCCGGTTCAGGCCCGGTCCAGGCCCGGTCTTGGTTGGCCCGTTATTTGGCCCTTTGGGCTTGTGTCGATACTTGATTGTTTTGTTGTTGTTTTGACGGGTTTTAAATATGTTAAGCATGCGGGAAATATTAAGAAACGGTTTTAGAAATGGTGGACCAAAACCGGCCCAAACCAGGCCCGTGGGCCCAGTCCAGGCCCGGTTCAATCTCGGTCCAGCCCATGACCGTGAGTCCCTTTGGACTTGTGACGGTTTTTGAGTTTATCGTTATTATTATATTATGTTTTGTAATATTTAGCAAGTGGGAAATTTTAATAAGTAAATTATTTAATTAAACGGTTTTCATAATATTATTATTTCTCACATGTTAGAAATTATAGCATGAGATTGTCGTTTAATTTGATATTCCTTAAGTCAAACGGGTTTCGTAAGAATTTATAATTCACATGTTAGAAATTAGAATAAAATAGCATGAAATGAATATGATGTTCTTATGTTCAAGCCTAAATGGCTAAGACTCTGTTTCTAGCCGGTTTGACCAAACAGGTTTGGTCAAACTAAGATCTAGTCAGCCCGTTTTGACTGATGACCCGTCGCGGGACTCGGGTCGGGGATTTGTCTTCAGGTAAGGTTTTATTTAATGAATGAATGAATGAGCCTTAGTAGATATGAGGCGATATGATATTTGAATGTGATTTATATGCAATTAGTCACATGATAAGAAGTTTTTCCCGTGACTGTTTAATTGTATGATATATGTCGTGTTGACTAAGTACTCATGGAGAATTTTGATTTTATGGCGTGTTGACCATTCTAATTCTCAATGAGTACCTTAGACCATGACATTGATAGACCTTACTATCTTTAACGAGTATATAGTTCACAGTTTGATAGCTTTTGTGTCACTGGCCTGGGATTTTGATACCAAGCCGGGGCATGGCTGCCTAATTGCTTCCACTTTGGGAATGGAGCCCGCTTAAGTACTAGCCAACTCTGCTTAGGGGGTCTCCTAGTAGAGATTCTCATGTACTTTTGGTCATGAGACAGGGAATGGGTTAGCTGTTGTCGCTAGGTCTGCGCAGTCTAGGACTAGGATGTTTATCCTACCTTGTGGTATAGACTCGAGTTACAAAAGTCGACTTTTGACTGTGCTAAGAACTTATGCCTGTTTCTAGACGTATTGGTCTTTCATGTTTGATGATTCTATGAATCGTAGAAGGTGAGATGCAAGCCGGCTACGGTTGATAGAGTTTGGATTACCGGTTGTTAACTGATTCACATGATAGCTTGTATGATTAGGGTTGAGTTGTATCTTGGCCATGTTTTAAATGTAACCTCTGAGCTAAAATACTAGCTTCCCTACCTCCTGGTATAGGTTGTTAACTGATTCACATGATAGCTTGCATGAGTAGCTTAGCCTTCATATGCTAGGTTATATGTTAGTTATTTGTTTCATAACATGAAAAGCATATCGTATATGTTAAGGCTTTGTATTTTCAATATACATCTCTTTTATGTTATTCATGTTTTATTAAACTCGACATTTCGTGGCTGGGAGAACTCGGAGTTACTCCCCACTGACTGTGGCTTCCGTGTTTACATTTAATGCGGTTGGCAGGTTTGTGATGCATACTTGGGTACAGTGACGAGCTAGCGAGTGAAGAATTACCTTGGACCTATATTCGGTTCTTAGGATTGTATTATTTAATACACTCTTTTATTTCCGTATTTATTAGGGAGATATGTCTTCCGTTTTAGATACTTCTTATGTATAATATTATTTCCTTTTTGTTATGAACCTTTTTCTTTAAGACACCTTTGTTATGATGAATATATTTAATGGTAGGTTCCGGTTTTAAAATTTACCGATTTTCACTAAAGTGAACCTATTAAAAACGTATTCTCATCTTTTATTTATTTAAATTACTTGTTTATCTTTCCGCAAATTCGAGGGTGTCACAGTTGGTATCAGAACATTTCGCTCCCGACGCACGGTTGTGTACCCTAGTATAAATAACTTGACCTAAATAAAATAATAAACTGTGAGATAGAATGGTAGGATGGGTAGAAGTTAAGGACTTTATTTGGTAGTCTATTTGTGTATGCTAATTGATAGGAGTAACTTAATTTGTTTTTGTTTCTTATGAAGATGGTTGGACCTCGTGTAGAAGAGAACGTTGTTAGTGCCAACCAAGTCCCTCCTCATAGAGAAGACAATTGCCAAGGAGGCTATGCTTGGGTGGCTAGCCAAATTGCTAGGAGCAATATTACGCCTTATGGTGGTGAGCCGGACCCTACCGAGCTCTCGGAATGGTTTCGAGAGATGGAGAACCAATTCGACTATTACCAAGTCCTTGAAGAGGACAAGGTAAGGATTGCTCAGTTCTTCCTGGTAAGGGAGGCAGACTACTGGTGGTCTATTTCCAATCCCACCGCTATCCTTGAAATCAATTTCGAGTGGGAATGTTTCAAGTCTCTTGTTGAGGACCGATTTTACCCCATGAAGCTCAAGCAGCAAAGACTCAGAGAATTCATCGATTTCAAGCAAGGTGATTTGATGACCCAAGACTTCACCACTTAATTCAACCGGCTTGCTCGTTTTGCGCCAGGACTCATCAAGGATGATGAAGATAGAGCTTTTTACTATCGTAATAAGCTTAATGCTTTGCTCCAAAGCAAAGTAAGGAGGAGCTCTACATCTTTCGGAGAATTGTATGGCGATGCCCTTAGGGCCGAGGACTCCATGAAGGCCTTTAGTGATGGGGCAAAGATGAAGAGTCCATCTCCTTTTTCCTCTTTCAATCCAAGGTCAAACTTCCATGACAAAAGACCTTTCTCTCCCTCGTCCTCTAATGCCTATGCTAACCAGAGATGTTTCAATGCTCCCCCTCAAGCTCAAGCTCGAAGTCGATTTTGTGACGGTTGTAGGAAACCCTTTCACCCGGGAGTAGGATGCTATGATAGGCCCCTCTTTTGCTTTTTCTGCAAGAAGCCTGGACACCTCATTCGTGAATGTCCCAATCGTCAGACTTCCGCAACCGGTGCCAAAGCTAAAGGATCCAGCTATGTACTCCGTCGAGCCGAAGTCGATGCCCCCCCGGAGATAGTGTCTGGTAGTTTCACTTCTTTAAATCAACCTCGTTTTATTTTCTCGCCTTCGTCTTTTAATTTCTTCTTATCGTAGTCTTTAATGATGCTTCCTAAGGTTCCTTGTATCATGTTCTTTTATCCCTACTCTCTTGAGAGGTAGTTTTCTTTTAGCTATCGTAAGGGTTAGTAGATGTGTTTTGAAGGAGTTTCGAATATGATACCTAACCGTCCTATTGAGCTAGTTTCGTGTTTAAATGATTATAGAAAATTGAGAATAAGCTTAGGATGAAACTCTCCTAGTGGTTTTAGATTATGAAAACTTGAAGTTGCAATATCTTTTTGAGGATCGAAATAAGCTTAATAATAGTTGTAGTTGTGGTTAGGAAGTTGAGTGATTTTTTTTTATGTTACTTGGGAATTTGTTGTCGTTAAATGTTGGACCCTAACGGGAATAAATACTTTGTGGAATTTTGGATTTGGATGACCAAACTTGAGGAATATTGTTATAAGCGAAAACCGATGTATTGAGAGTTTGGAAGAGATAAATAAATTGATTTACGGTCGCATTGCCCTATGTTTGGCAAAAGTGAAGTGAAATAAGATTTGTGTGGCTAATCTCTTTGAGGTTTTGTGATTCAACTTTTGAGGATGAGAAGGTTCATTGTTAATAATTTAGGGTAATGAATTTTGGAATAAATTGGATCAAAGGATTTCATAGTAAGTCTCTTTTACCTTGTGGTTGTTTAGCGGTCTTGTTTCCCTAATTATAAATATTTTGATGGTGGTTTCCAATAAGAGTTTTGATGGAGCTAAGAAGATTAGAGTTTGTAATGAATCTTTCATGGGTTGTTAGTTATGGAGTTTACTGTACCGATAAACCTTAGAAGATTCTAATTGAATTTGAATAATTGGGAGTTGTTACTCGATGTGTCATGCTTATGAAATATTTTGGTAGGAATCTGATGATGGAAAATGTTGAGGATATATTGCACTCTCTTGAGGACTAGATTCTGGTGCAGTTAGTGTTGTCGAGTTACGATCGACATTTGAATTTTCATAGATGGAAGATAGTATTGTGGTTCATTCCTCTCTTTTCCCTCAAATTGATCTTTAGTCAATCCGCTACCTTTCAATCCTTTTCCTTTTTAGTCCTTTTTAATCGTTTGGGCGTACCTCCTATTATCACGATTTGTGATTTCGATGTTCGAGTCGCTCTACGTTCGTGTAATATCTTCTTGTTGTGTTTCTATCCTTGAGAAAACTTTCAAATCTCCATGTCGTAATCCTAATTTAACTTTTAAAATAGTCTAAAGATGGACTTTGTACCCTCTTTTTGGAGAAAATAGATTCTTTCGCTTTTATATTTGGATTTCGTGTTTGGTTGGGTGTTTAGATCTGTTATTGGAGACGTCTGGTGACTAGTCTTGCACTTACTAACACTTGTTTTAATCTTCGATTTCACTATTTCGACAATGATTTTTTTTTGGATAATTAAAGTTCTCGTTCACGACGAGCATTCTTGAGATCCGTAAGTAAAGTTTCACACTTATGAAAATTCTTCTTTAAACCGTTTTCTAGATAAACTTCGTTTCATAAATATTTTTTTCCCTTATAAAAGTTTTCGTATTAATTTTGTAAACCGATTCTTATCTTTGATACTTTTGTTTTCTACTCTCAAGTTTCGAGGACGAAACTTTTTGAAAAGGAGGGGTGATTGTAACACCCCGTAATTTGAAAGACCGAAATTATATTTGAAAAATAATAAATTTAATTTATTTTAATTTATTACGATTTATTTGAATTTATGATAGTTTAATATAATTATTTGAATTTATTTGGAATTAAAGTGTGACAACCCTCGCGAATGCGGAAATATAAAACATTCAAGCATGTGAAATAATATGCGGAAATACGGTATTTTACAAACCTTTAAACATGCCAGTTATATAACACGAGGTGTGTCAAAATATTACAAACTAAATACGGAAATACAACAAAGAGACGGGGTCTCTTAGAATGTTAGCAAAGAACAAGTGTTTAGCAAAACTAATTAACATCGTCTAGAGGTGAAAACTTCCAGGGACAACGCCCGCTAGCTCACACCCGAACCCCAAAACATCATATCCAAAAAGTTATCCAATGCAAGCAACCTGTTCATTCATGAAAAACATGAACGCCACAGTCAGTGGGGAGTAACTCCGGGTTCTCCCAGCCATATCACATTAAACGTACATATAAGGACATACAAAAGTAATGCATATATATATATATATATATATATACATGTGAGTTGCGATAAGAATAGATAGGCAATTCTATAGATAATGATAAGAACATAAGAGGCACAAATCCGAATCCATCATGATATTCAAAGACTCGTGAAAGACACTCTTAGGCAATCGAATACGCTCACTAGGGCTTACATCTCACCGTTAGCGGTATAAGATTGATAAGATTGAGACTCGACAGACAAACCAAGTCAAGTCATGCGATGATCACAAGAAATACAACATATAATCATCCATTCACGACCCAAGACCTTGACGGTGTCAAGTCATGCAATGACCATGAATAAAATCATGAAATCACGCATTCAAAGACAGCGACACAAAGACGACCTTTCTCACGGTAAATGAAACGCCCTAGCATCGTGTACATGGCAAGTATGATTAAAAGGCATCCACGGAATAAAGCATTTCCCGGAACGCATACACGATAAAGCATTTCGCGTATGTAGACTAATTTCCTCCTGGTAGGACGACGATAATCATACGTTCCTAGTCTAAATCTGGCCAGACTCTCGGAATAAAGCATGTTCCGATTCGACATGCGATAAAGCATTTCGCATCCAAGACGCGCTTACAATATATATGCCGAGACCGGCCCAATTCGGTAGATCAATTCACGAAAGAGGCGGAAAAACAGCTCAGCCTCATGACAAGCGGTACGCTACATGCAAATAACACCACCTCGCAAGTATACAACATTTGACGGCCGGGTCGATCAACGCATAGCGTTCAACTCCCAACAACGTCGTCATATGCCCACTAACACATGCATTTAAGCAGTAGGATACCTCTCCGTTCCGACCTTCCAGCCTTACGAACGGGAAGGTAGCCAAGGGAATGAGAGTACAAAGCACAAGACAAAATAGTGCTCAAACCGTATCATTTGTAAAAACCGACTCAAAGTGGGAACATACCAAAAACCGTCACAAAACATTAGAATAGGGAATCATATAAGTTTAGATATGATAAACATGAGTCAATACATGATACATAAGCATTAGAACAAGTTTATGAAGCATAATGAATAAAAACATAGATCACCTCTCCAAAACAATGTTGTTTGGAAACCAACGAAAACAAGGGTCCACTTCAAACGGTCATAACTAGAGTTCTATATATGGGAATGCAGAAATTCCAAGTCGAGGTGATAGATTATCCTCTTACGGTTCCAACGAGTGGTCACAAGCCCAAACCAAGTAAGTAACGAAGGAGATATGAGCATTCTACCAAAAAGGTGTCAGTGCAGTGAAACTGCGCAAGTCACGACCGTGACTTGTATTTCACGACCGTGAAATGGGGTTTCACGACCGTGACTTACATCTCACGACCGTGAGATGTGTTACCAAGTCACCCGTGAACCTTCAAGATACATTCAATCCTTTTATTTTCAATTCTCATAATCTACTTCTATTAACTATCAACAATCAATATTTATCATCAACAATCATCAACTAACATCAATCATCATCAATATCATAATTCCTAGG